>JAENJI010000562.1:0-23003 GCA_018901935.1 Pugionium cornutum
CTTCTTCAACTTCATTATTCTCTTTTAATCTTCTTCTCCTTCTTTCTCCACTCTTCTTACTCGAAGAACACATTCAAACTCGTCCCACTCCAGTTGAACATTCATCCATTCTCTTATTACTGTTGCGATCTTGGAAGTAGTTGAAAACCTGGAGATTATCATCTTCTTTCTTTTGATTATTAATTCGTACAACTGTAAATCGAAGTAAAACTCGGTAAAACTTTGTAGTAAATTTGATGTTTTCTGGTTTGTAGTAAACTTTGTAGTAAACTCGGTAAAACTCGGTAAACTTTGTAGTAATCTTTGTAGTAAAACTTCATTTTTCGACGTCATGGAGCATTTTCCTGTATATCTACCATACGAAGCTGAACTTGGTGGACTTGTGCAATATAGGTGGATGTATTCATTTGAAAAGTTTTTTAAAAAACTAAAAAGCAAGGCGAAGAACAAACGATATGCTGCAGGGTCGATTGTTGAATCATATGTGAATGATGAGATATCTTACTTGATGAGGACATCAGGTCGTACATCCAGCCAGGAGACCAGACTGGCCGACCAGGAAGCTTGCCCGAGACAGCAGGACCATCTGGCGCGCCTGCCGGACCAGACAGTACCGCCGGACCCACGACCTATAGGACCAGACCGGTCAACATCGCCGGCGGAGAGGCCCAAGCTTCCGGCACACTTGGTGGGGACGTGAATGACACCGCCGGTCCCCCTGATGACACCACCGACTCCGGGATCAACTTGGCCGGTCCTGAAGTCATTCCGGCCAGTACCGCGCACAATCCAGCCGGTACAGGCCATCCAGCCGAGTACACGCACTTCCACTTCTACACAAGAGGACTCGGACCAAATGAGCTACCAGCTCCAGGACATGCACTTAGAGGAAGTATCTACACCAGTGGTACCTCCAGGAGCAATGACAAGAAGCAGATCAAGAGCACTCTTCCACAAATTCAGCTTATGGGTCGACAAGCTTCTAGAGGAAGAGCAGCTAAGGACAATGGGCCAGAAGAGCAAATTAGAGTCCAAAGGCTTCTCAACAACACAAGGAACATCAGAGACTTGGGCTTTAGTGGCAAGAGAGGTCAGGCCCAAAGATATTTAACCCTACTCCAAGTCGAAGACTAGGAGCAAGGCGCGTGCATGCCACAAGGACGGCCACCTTCCATTTCTTGGCCGTGAGGTGAGTTAAGGTAAGTTTACATTCGAATATATGCCTCTTTCTGTTTTGCAGGGTAGGATCTAGTTGCTTTACATTTTTGAGTCAAGAACATTTTAGGAATAGGTCCTTTTTCGGTTATGCACTTTTGTATCTTTTCCTTTTGTGCACTTTTGTAAACTTTCCTTTTATTTATTTGAGTCGACCCTAGAAGGTCAAGCTGTCGAGCATATTAATAAGGCTCCTTCCAGCATTGTAGTTCGACAACCTTTTTGATATTAATAAAGTGCGAATTTTCTCTCTACAAGTTTTTCTCTCAAGAAGCTTGTGCGCTTAGAACCTAGTTGAGACCAGCCCTCCTAGCTCTAAGTTTGTGATTTATCACGAGGTTCATCACCCCTCGTGTGGTTCACTTCACCCTTCCATCGTTTACCAACCAGAAAACCCCTATCCAGAAGCCTAAGGTTGAGTTTCTCACCTAATCTTCTACAAACAGCCCACGCATACATCCTTGAATCAAGGCTTGTATCATTTTGGTATCAGAGCTTAAAGCTCCTAAACCAGGTTGTTTCTATCCTTTTGCTTGTCTTATTTCTAGTTCTTGCATTAGTTTAAGTCGTATTCAAGAAAAATAAAAAAAACAACATCAAACTCCAAACCGAGTGCATCTAGCCTCCTCGTGTATCACTAGGGTTTAGATTCACTTTTGCATTGTCTTGCACGTTTTCCTTTTTGTTTAAATCATATTTCCTTTATTTTTAAGTTAAATTAAAAAGAAAATAAAAAGAAAATAGAAAGAATACTAAAGGAAGTCGAATTGGACAGCTAGCACAAGTTGTCAAGAAAGTTTCCTTTTTCTCAAATCTTCACATCTTTTTGAATTTCCTTTCCTTAGGATTTTCCTTTTGCATTTTTTTCAAATCCCATATAAAAAGAAACTCTCCTAATAATTTAGGAGCACCCTAATTATCTTCTTTCTTTGTAGCACACCATGGGAGAAGAGAATAGAGGCGCAGCTGAAACCATGATGGCCATGTTCACCACACTCCAAACACAACTCGCATCCATAGGCGAGAGGTTGGAGCGCTGGAGAGACCAGTAAGATTCCAGGCCATAAGGCACGTGAGAGCTGAGCCAGACCGTCCTGAGGGTCCTGAGTACCTTAGGACACGGCACGAACAGGAGGAACCCCAGCCAGATGGAGATGAGGACACGCAACCTCATAACTATCACCATAGGCCGAGAGGACCTCCACGGCAACCAGAGGCAGAAGATGATGGCTTTGAGCCATATGGTCTTCACCAGAGACCAAGAATGCCTCCTAGACGTCATGAGGATGGAGATGAACACACCTATAACCGGGTAATTCATCCTGATGTTAAACTAACTCCTCCAACTTTTGCAGGAAAAGTAGACCCCGAGGCTTACCTAGATTGGGAGAAGAATGGATCATATCTTTGATCACTACAACCAACCAGGACCTAGGAGAGTCTCAATGGCAGTAGCACAACTCACGGACAATGCCCTCATCTGGTGGGATCGTGAGGTATCTGACAGAAGGAGGAAGAGAATGAGACCAGACTCATGGGTCGACATGAAAGACCTCATGCGACAAAGGTTTGTTCCACCTTATTTCATAGGGATTTGCAACGACGTTTTGTTTTAAGCAGGGTACCAGATCAGTTAGAGGAGTACTATGAAAAGTTCGAGAAGTTAAGGAACAGATTGGAGCTCAATGATGATGAAGAAGCATTGATGGCACAATTCTTGGATGGACTCCAACAAAGGATCAGCTGCAAGGTGGAAAGGCAAATCTACAACGATTTCAAAGACTTGTTCCACCTATCTGTGCAAGCTGAACAACACATCAAACGTAAGAGCCAAGACATCCGCAGCAAGCCTAGGACACCTTGGGCACCAAGCAACATGCCTAAGACAGTAGACAAAGGCAAAAGCGTGGAGATCGAGTCAAGGTTCAAGAGCAAGCCTCCTGAACCCACCCGTGACCACAGAGCGCCTGGTAAGTCTTCTAACCCTCAAAGATCACGTGACATAACTTGTTTCAAGTGCAGGGGACGTGGACACATCTCAAGGGAGTGCCCAAACAACGGAGTCATGCTGATTACGGAGGCAGGAAAATATGAGTCCCAAGATGAAGAGGAATATGAACCAGAAGGAGAATATGGTGACATTGAGTACCCTGATGTGGGGGAAGTGCTGGTCACTAGACGTATCCTCAGTGCAATGGTGGATCCTTCAGAGACCATCCAAAGGGAGAACATCTTCCACAGCCGTTGCACCATCAAGGAAAGGTATGTAACCTCATCATAGATGGTGGTTCTTGCACTAACGTTGCTAGTGCGTATATGGTTGATAAGCTAGGTCTAGAGAAGACACGGCATCCTCGACCATATAGACTGAGATGGCTCGATGACAAAGTGGAGCTCAAGATTCATGAGCAAGTCACTGTGCCATTCAGTGTGGGCAAGTACCAAGACCAGGTCGTGTGACGTGGTGCCCATACAAGCTGGCCATCTTCTGCTAGGAAGACCATGGCAGTTTGACAAAGAGACCAGGCATGATGGCAGAACCAATCTCTACACCTTCGTGCATGACAAGAGAAAGGTCAGCCTAGCTCCTCTTACACCTGCCCAAGTACATGAGCTACAACTCCAAATGAGTAAGGAAAAGAAACTTGTCAAGTCTAACTTTCTTATTCAACCTAGTCATGTCCGGAGAGCTTTAGCCTCGAAGGACTTAATGTTACTAATGGTTTTCAAGGAAGTGTTGAGTATAGAACAGGGACAGGTAGAGCTACCTCATGAAGTAGCAACACTCCTCAACAAATTCCAGGATGTATTTCAGAGGAGATACCAGCAGGCTTGCCTCCTTTACGTGGCATAGAACATCAGATTGATCTAGTGCCCGGAGCAGCCCTGCCCAACCGGCCAGCCTACCGGATGAGTCCAGAGGAGCCCAAGGAACTTGAGAAGCAAGTCAAGGAGCTCCTGGAGAAAGGATATGTTCGAGAGAGCCTCAGTCCATGTGCTGTACCAGTGCTGCTAGTGCCCAAGAAGGATGGACTTGGCGCATGTGTGTGGACTGCCGAGCCATCAACAACATCACAGTCAAGTATAGGCATCCAATACCGCGACTGGATGACATGCTAGATGAGCTGAGTGGAGCCACGGTCTTCTCCAAGATAGACCTCAAAAGTGGATACCACCAGGTAAGAATGAAGGAAGGTGATGAGTGGAAGACTGCTTTCAAGACAAAGCAAGGGCTCTACGAGTGGACAGTCATGCCATTTGGCTTGACTAATGCCCCAAGCACCTTCATGCGCCTTATGAACCAAGTTCTTAAGGCGTACATCAGTAAGTTCGTAGTAGTTTATTTTGATGACATACTTGTTTATAGTAAGTGCCTACGGGAACACCTCACACATCTTGAGATGGTCCTTAAAACCCTTCGACAAGAAGAGCTTTATGCCAATCTCAAGAAGTGCACCTTTACTGATAAGCTTGTCTTTTTAGGTTTTGTTGTGAGTTCACAGGGCCTACAGGTTGATGAAGAGAAGATTCGAGCCATACAAGAATGGCCAACACCAGGAAACATCAGCCAAGTAAGGAGCTTCCACGGACTGGCCAGCTTCTATAGGAGATTCGTGCCCAACTTCAGCAGTATTGCCTCACCACTGGCAGTAGTGAAGAAGAATAACGTGGGATTCAGCTGGGAGAAGCTCAGAGAAGGCATTCCAGGCCTTGAAGGACAGCCTTACACATGCACCAGTGCTAGTCCTTCCCGACTTCAACAAGGCGTTTGAAGTGGAGTGTGATGCCTCTGGAATAGGCATAGGAGCAGTGCTAACCCAAGGAGGGAGACCAGTGGCATACTTCAGTGAGAATCTAGGTGGTGCCTCACTGAACTACCCCACTTATGACAAGGAGCTCTATGCCCTTGTCCGAGGATTGGAGACTTGGCAGCATTACTTGCTGTCCAAGGAGTTTGTGATCCACACTGATCACGAGACTCTCAAACACCTCAGAGGGCAAACCAATCTCAAGAGGAGACATGCCAGGTGGATGGAGTTCATAGAGACCTTTCCGTACATCATCAAGTACAAGAAGGGCAAAGGTAATGTGGTAGCCGATGCACTATCAAGGAGGTTTGCCTTGATATCAACCATGGAGGCAAAGGTCCTAGGATTCGAGCACATCAAGGATCTATACAAGGATGATCCTGACCTTGCTGAGAGCTACAAGGAGTGTAGCACAGGGAGTCATGGCAAATCCTACATCCATGAGGATTCTTGTTCCGAGAAAGAAGGCTGTGCATACCACAAGGATCACTAAGGAAGCTTATCATCCGAGAAGCTCATGGAGGAGGACTCATGGGCCACTTTGGTGTCGACAAGACTCTAGCAGTGGTCAAGGAGCACTTCTACTGGCCACACATCAAGAGGACAGTAGAAGCACATTGTGCAAGATGCATTACTTGCAAGAAGGCAAAGTCCGAGTGCAACCTCACGGGTTGTATCTCCCACTGCCCATACCAACACATCCATGGGTGGACATCTCGATGGATTTTGTTCTAGGTCTGCCCAAGATCAACCACAAAGATGCAATCTTTCTAGTGGTGGACAGATTCTCCAATATGGCACACTTCATCCCATGTGCCAATGTCAATGATGCCACGCAAATAGCTGAGCTGTTCTTCAGGGAGATAATACGGCTTCATGGAGTGCCAAGGACCATCGTATCAGACAGGGACACCAAGTTCCTCAGCCATTTCTGGAGGACCCTTTGGAGAAAGCTAGGCACGAAGCTACTCTTCTCAACCACTTGCCATCCTCAAACCGATGGCCAAACTGAAGTTGTCAACAGGACACTATCAAATCTTCTAAGAACTACACTAGGGAAGAACCTAAAGACTTGGGTGGAGTGCCTGCCATTCATAGAGTTCGCTTACAACCGAGCCGTGCACTCAGCAACCAAGAAGACACCATTTGAAGTGGTATACGGCTTCAACCCTCTCACCCCATTGGAGCAAACACCACTGCCACCAGCTGAGATGACCAACCTCAACGGAGCATCCAAAGCAGAGTTCATAAGGAGGTTACACCAGAAGGTAGCAGAGAACTTGGAGAAGAGGACCGGACAGTACGTGACTCATGCCAACAAAGGAAGAAAGGAGGTGATCTTTCAACCAGGCGATTGGGTGTGGCTACACCTACGGCAGGAGAGGTTCCCAAACCTAAGGAGTTCCAAGCTAGCACCAAGAGGAGATGGACCATTCAGAGTGCTCGAGAGGATCAACAACAACGCCTATTGGATCGAGCTGCCAGGTGAGTTTAATGTGTCCAATACGTTCAATGTTACTGACTTGGCCCCTTTCCATGCAGATGATCCAGTTTTGAGGACAAAACCTACTGAAGAGGGAGGGAATGATGAGGACATCAGGTCGTACATCCAGTAAGGAGACCAGACTGGCCGACCAGGAAGCTTGCCCGAGACAGCAGGACCATCTGGCGCGCCTGCCGGACCAGACAGTACCGCCGGACCCTTGACCTATAGGACCAGACCAGTCAACATCGCCGGCGGAGAGGCCCAAGCTTCCGGCACACTTGGTGGGGACGTGAATGACACCGCCGGTCCCCCTGATGACACCGCGGACTCCGGGATCAACTTGGCCGGTCCTGAAGTCATTCCGGCCAGTACCGCGCACAATCCAGCCGGTACAGACCATCCAGCCGAGTACCACACTTCCACTTCTACACAAGGACTCGGACCAAATGAGCTACCAGCTCCAGGACATGCACTTAGAGGAAGTATCTACACCAGTGGTACCTCCAGGAGCAATGACAAGAAGCAGATCAAGAGCACTCTTCCACAAATTCAGCTTATGGGTACAAGCTCCTAGAGGAAGAGCAGCTAAGGACAATGGGCCAGAAGAGCAAATTAGAGTCAAAGGCTTCTCAACAACGCAAGGAACATCAGAGACTTGGGCTTTAGTGGCAAGAGAGGTCAGGGCCCAAAGATATTTAACCCTACTCCAAGTCGAAGACTAGGAGCAAGGCGCGTGCATGCCACAAGGATGGCCACCTTCCATTTCTTGGCCGTGAGGTGAGGTAAGGTAAGTTTACATTCGAATATATGCCTCTTTCTGTTTTGCAGGGTAGGATCTAGTTGCTTTACATTTTTGAGTCAAGAACATTTTAGGAATAGGTCCTTTTTCCGTTATACACTTTTGTATTTTTTTCCTTTTGTGCACTTTTGTAAACTTTCCTTTTCTTAGACTAGTCAAGCTGTCGAGCATATTAATAAGGCTCCTTCCAGCATTGTAGTTCGACAACCTTTTTGATTATTAATAAAGTAGAACCCTACAAGCTTTCTCTCAGAGACTTGTGCGCTTAGAACCTAGTTGAGACCAGCCCTCCTAGCTCTAAGTTTGTGATTTATCACGAGGTTCATCACCCCTCGTGTGGTTCACTTCACCCTTCCATCGTTTACCAACCAGAAAACCCCTATCCAGAAGCCTAAGGTTGAGTTTCTCACCTAATCTTCTACAAACAGCCCACGCGCATACATCCTTGAATCAAGGCTTGTATCATGAGGTATCTGACAGAAGGGGGAAGAGAATGAGACCCGTAGACTCATGGGTCGACATGAAAGACCTCATGCGACAAAGGTATGTTCCACCTTACTTTCATAGGGATTTGCAACGACGTTTTCGTACTCTTAAGCAGGGTACCAGATCTGTAGAGGAGTACTATGAAGAGTTCGAGAGGTTAAGGAACAGATTGGAGCTCAATGATGATGAAGAAGCATTGATGGCACAATTCTTGGATGGACTCCAAGAAAGGATCAGCTGCAAGGTGGAAAGGCAAATCTACAACGACTTCAAGGACTTATTCCACCTATCTGTGCAAGCTGAACAGCACATCAAACGTAAGAGCCAAGACATCCGCAGCAAGCCTAAGACACCTTGGGCACCAAGCAACATGCCTAAGACCGTGACAAAGGCAATGGCGTGAGATCGAGTCAAGGTTCAAGAGCAAGCCTCCTGAACCCACCCGTGACCAGAGAGAGCCTGGTAAGTCTTCTAACCCTCAAAGATCACGTGACATAACTTGTTTCAAGTGCAGGGGACGTGGACACATCTCAAGGGAGTGCCCAACCAACCGAGTCATGCTGATTACGGAGGCAGGAGAATATGAGTCCCAAGATGAAGAGGACTATGAGCCGGAAGGAGAATATGGTGACATTGAGTACCCTGATGTGGTGGAAGTGCTGGTCACTAGACGTATCCTCAGTGCAATGGTGGATCCTTCAGAGACCATCCAAAGGGAGAACATCTTCCACAGCCGTTGCACCATCAAGGAAAGGTATGTAACCTCATCATAGATGGTGGTTCTTGCACTAACGTTGCTAGTGCGTATATGGTTGATAAGCTAGGTCTAGAGAGGACACGGCATCCTCGACCATATAGACTGAGATGGCTCGATGACAAAGTGGAGCTCAAGATTCATGAGCAAGTCACTGTG
The DNA here is from genome assembly GCA_018901935.1 of Pugionium cornutum. NCBI lineage: Eukaryota > Viridiplantae > Streptophyta > Magnoliopsida > Brassicales > Brassicaceae > Pugionium > Pugionium cornutum. Next base: position 8,709 of record JAENJI010000562.1, read on the forward strand.
CCATTCAGTGTGGGCAAGTACCAAGACCAGGTCGTGCGGTGGTGCCCATGCAAGCTGGCCATCTTCTGCTAGGAAGACCATGGCAGTTTGACAAAGAGACCAGGCATGATGGCCGAACCAATCTCTACACCTTCGTGCATGACAAGAGAAAGGTCAGCCTAAATCCTCTTACACCTGCCCAAGTACATGAGCTACAACTCCAAATGAGTAAGGAAAAGAAACTTGTCAAGTCTAACTTTCTTATTCAACCTAGTCATGTCCGGAGAGCTTTAGCCTCGAAGGACTTAATTTTACTAATGGTTTTCAAGGAAGTGTTGAGTATAGAACAGGGGCAGGTAGAGCTACCTCATGAAGTAGCAACACTCCTCAACAAATTCCAGGATGTATTTCCAGAGGAGATACCAGTAGGCTTGCCTCCTTTACGTGGCATAGAACACCAGATTGATCTAGTGCCCGGAGCAGCCCTGCCCAACCGGCCAGCCTACCGGATGAGTCCAGAGGAGTCCAAGGAGCTTGAGAAGCAAGTCAAGGGGCTCCTGGAGAAAGGATATGTTCGAGAGAGCCTCAGTCCATGTGCTGTACCAGTGCTACTAGTGCCCAAGAAGGATGGAACTTGGCGCATGTGTGTGGACTGCCGAGCCATCAACAACATCACAGTCAAGTATAGGCATCCAATACCACGACTGGATAACATGCTAGATGAGCTGAGTGGAGCCACGATCTTCTCCAAGATAGACCTCAAAGTGGATACCACCAGGTAAGAATGAAGGAAGGTGATGAGTGGAAAACCGCTTTCAAGACAAAGCAAGGACTCTATGAGTGGACAGTCATGCCATTTGGCTTGACTAATGCCCCAAGCACGTTCATGCGCCTTATGAACCAAGTTCTTAGGGCGTACATCAGTAAGTTCGTTGTAGTTTACTTTGATGACATTTTGGTTTACAGTAAGTGCCTACGGGAACACCTCACACATCTTGAGATGGTACTTAAAACCCTTCGACAAGAAGAGCTTTATGCCAATCTCAAGAAGTGCACCTTTTATACTGATAAGCTTGTCTTTTTAGGTTTTGTTGTGAGTTCACAGGGCCTACAGGTTGATGAAGAGAAGATTCGAGTCAAACAAGAATGGCCAACACCAGGAAACATCAGCCAAGTGAGGAGCTTCCACGGACTGGCCCAGCTTCTAAAGGAGATTCGTGCCCAACTTCAGCAGTATTGCCTCACCACTGACGGCAGTAGTGAAGAAGAACATGGGATTCAGCTGGGAGAAGCTCAGGAGAAGGCATTCAAGGCCTTGAAGGACAGCCTTACACACGCACCAGTGTTAGTCCTTCCCGACTTCAACAAGACGTTTGAAGTGGAGTGTGATGCCTCTGGAATAGGCATAGGAGCAGTGCTAACCCAGGGAGGGAGACCAGTGGCATACTTCAGTGAGAAGCTAGGTGGTGCCTCACTGAACTACCCACTTATGACAAGGAGCTCTATGCCCTTGTCCATTGAGACTTGGCAGCATTACTTGCTGTCCAAGGAGTTTGTGATCCACACTGATCACGAGACTCTCAAACACCTCAGAGGGCAAACCAATCTCAAGAGGAGACATGCCAGGTGGATGGAGTTCATAGAAACCTTCCGTACATCATCAAGTACAAGAAGGGCAAAGAATGTGGTAGCCGATGCACTATCAAGGAGGTTTGCCTTGATATTAACCATGGAGGCAAAGGTCCTAGGATTCGAGCACATCAAGGATCTATACAAGGATGATCCTGACCTTGCTGAGAGCTACAAGGAGTGTAGCACAGGAGTCATGGCAAATTCTACATCCATGAGGGATTCTTGTTCCGAGAAAGAAGGCTGTGCATACCACAGGGATCACTAAGGGAGCTTATCTTCCCAGAAGCTCATGGAGGAGGACTCATGGGCCACTTTGGTGTCGACAAGACTCTAGCAGTGGTCAAGGAGCACTTCTACTGGCCACACATCAAGAGGACAGTAGAAGCACATTGTGCAAGATGCATTACTTGCAAGAAGGCAAAGTCCGAGTGCAACCTCACGGGTTGTATCTCCCACTGCCCATACCAACACATCCATGGGTGGACATCTCGATGGATTTTGTTCTAGGTCTGCCCAAGATCAACCACAAAAGCAATCTTTGTAGTGGTGGACAGATTCTCCAAGATGGCACACTTCATTCCATGCCAATGTCAATGATGCCACAAACAGCTGAGCTGTTCTTCAGATAGTCTGACTTCATGGAGTGCCAAGGACCATCGTATCAGACAGGGACACCAAGTTCCTCAGCCATTTCTGGAGGACCCTTTGAGAAAGCTAGGCACGGCTACTCTTCTCAACCACTTGCCATCCTCAAACCGATGGCCAAACTGAAGTTGTCAACAGGACACTATCAACTCTTCTCAGAACTACACTAGGGAAGAACCTAAAGACTTGGGTGGAGTGCCTGCCATTCATAGAGTTCACAACGAGCCGTGCACTCAGCAACCAAGAAGACACCATTTGAAGTGGTATCGGCTTCAACCCTCTCACCCCATTGGAGCAAACACCACTGCCACCAGCTGAGATGACCAACCTCAGCGGAGCATCCAAAGCAGAGTTCATAAGGAGGTTACACCAGAAGGTAGCAGAGAACTTGGAGAAGAGGACCGGACAGTGACTCATGCCAACAAAAGGAAGAAAGGAGGTGATCTTTCAACCAGGCGATTGGGTGGGCTACACCTCGGCAGAGAGGTTCCCAAACCTAAGGAGTTCCAAGCTAGCACCAAGAGGAGATGGACCATTCAGAGTGCTCGAGAGGATCAACAACAACGCCTACGGATCGAGCTGCCAGGTGAGTTTAATGTGTCCAATCGTTCAATGTTACTGACTTGGCCCCTTTCCATGCAGATGATCCAGTTTTGAGGACAAAACCTACTGAAGGGAGGGAATGATGAGGACATCAGGTCGTACATCCAGCCAGGAGACCAGACTGGCCGACCAGGAAGCTTGCCCGAGACAGCCGGACCATCTGGCGCGCCTGCGGACCAGACAGTACCGCCGGACCCTCGACCTATAGGACCAGACCGGTCAACATCGCCGGCGGAGAGGCCCAAGCTTCCGGCACACTTGGTGGGGACGTGAATGACACCGCCGGTCCCCCTGATGACACCGCCGACTCCGGGATCAACTTGGCCGGTCCTGAAGTCATTCCAGCCAGTACCACGCACAATCCAGCCGGTACAGGCCATCCAGCCGAGTACACGCACACTTCCACTTCTACACAAGAGGACTCGGACCAAATGAGCTACCAGCTCCAGGACATGCACCTAGAAGAAGTATCTACACCAGTGGTACCTCCAGGAGCAATGACATGAAGCAGATCAAGAGCACTCTTCCACAAATTCAGCTTATGGGTCGACAAGCTTCTAGAGGAAGAGCAGCTAAGGACAATGGGCCAGAAGAACAAATTAGAGTCCAAAGGCTTCTCAACAACACAAGGAACATCAGAGACGTGGGCTTTAGTGGCAAGAGAGGTCAAGGCCCAAAGATATTTAACCCTACTCCAAGTCCAAGACTAGGAGCAAGGCGCGTGCATGCCACAAGGACGGCCACCTTCCATTTCTTGGCCGTGAGGTGAGTTAAGGTAAGTTTACATTCGAATATATGCCTCTTTCTGTTTTGCAGGGTAGGATCTAGTTGCTTTACATTTTTGAGTCAAGAACATTTTAGGAATAGGTCCTTTTTCGGTTATGCACTTTTGTATCTTTTCCTTTTGTGCACTTTTGTAAACTTTCCTTTTCTTTATTTGTCGACCCTAGAAGGTCAAGCTGTCGAGCATATTAATAAGGCTCCTTCCAGCATTGTAGTTCGACAACCTTTTGATTATTAATAAAGTAGAACTTTTTCCCTACAAGTTTTCTCTCAAGAATCTTGTGCGCTTAGAACCTAGTTGAGACCAGCCCTCCTAGCTCTAAGTTTGTGATTTATCACGAGGTTCATCACCCTCGTGTGGTTCACTTCACCCTTCCATCGTTTACCAACCAGAAAACCCCTATCCAGAAGCCTAAGGTTGAGTTTCTCACCTAATCTTCTACAAACAGCCCACGCATACATCCTTGAATCAAGGCTTGTATCACCAGATCAACAACCTCATCCCGATACCGCTGGCTGGGATGACATCATGATGGAGTAGATGAAATGATGGAGACCTAAAACAGCCGGATCTACCAGGACTTGTGTCAGGTGAACAGCACATCAAACGAAGAGCCAAGACATCCGCAGCAGCTAAGACACCTTGGGCACCAAGCAACATGCCCATGACAAAGGCAAGCAGATGAGTCAAGGTTCAAGAGCAAGCCTCCTGAACCCACCCGTGACCAGAGAGAGCCTGGTAAGTCTTCTAACCCTCAAAGATCACGTGACATCACTTGTTTCAAGTGCTGGACACATCTCAAGGAGTGCCCAAACAACGGTCATGCTGATTACGGAGGCAGGAGAATATGAGTCCCAAGATGAAGAGGACTATGAACCAGAAGCAGTGACATTGAGTACCCTGATGGGGGAAGTGCTGGTCACTAGACATCCTCAGTGCAATGGTGGATCCTTCAGAGACCATCCAAAGGGAGAACATTTCCACAGCCGTGCACCATCAAGGAAAGGTATGTAACCTCATCATAGATGGTGGTTCTTGCACTAGTGCATATATGGTTGATAAGCTAGGTCTAGAGAGGACATCCTCGACCATATAGACTGAGATGGCTGATGACAAAGTGGAGCTCAAGATCATGAGCAAGTGTGCCATTCAGTGTGGGCAAGTACCAAGACCAGGTCGTTGGTGCCCATGCAAGCTGGCCATCTTCTGCTAGGAAGACCATGGCAGTTTGACAAAGAGACCAGGCATGATGGCAGAACCAATCTCTACACCGTGCATGACAAGAGAAAGGTCAGCCTAGCTCCTCTTACACCTGCCCATACACAACTCCAAATGAGTAAGAAAAAAACTTGTCAAGTCTAATTTCTTATTCAACCAGTCATGTCCGGAGCTTTAGCCTCAAGGATTTAATGTTACTAATGGTTTTCAAAAGTGTTGAGTATAGAAAGGGACAGGTAGAGCTACCTCATGAAGTAGCAACCTCCTCAACAAATTCCAGGATGTATTTCCAGAGGAGATACCAGCAGGCTTGCCTCCTTACGTGGCATAGAACACCAGATTGATCTAGTGCCCGGAGCAGCCCTGCCCAACCGCCAGCCTACCGGATGAGTCCAGAGGAGTCCAAGGAGCTTGAGAAGCAAGTCAAGGAGCTCCTGGAGAAAGGATATGTTCGAGAGAGCCTCAGTCCATGTGCTGTAGTGCTACTAGTGCCCAAGAAGGATGGGACTTGGCATGTGTGGACTGCCGAGCAATCAACAACATCACAGTCAAGTACCGGCATCCAATACCACGGCTGGATGACATGCTAGATGAGCTGAGTGGAGCCACGGTCTTCCAAGATAGACCTCAAGTGGATACCACCAGGTCAGAATGAAGGAAGGTGATGAGTGGAAGACTGCTTTCAAGACAAAGCAAGGGCTCTCGAGTGGACAGTCATGCCATTTGGCTTGACTAATGCCCCAAGCACCTTCATGCCTTATGAACCAAGTTCTTAGGGTACATCAGTAAGTTTGTAGTAGTTTATTTGATGACATACTTGTTTATAGTAAGTGCCTACGGAACACCTCACACATCTTGAGATGGTCTTAAAACCCTTCGACAAGAAGAGCTTTATGCCAATCTCAAGAAGTGCACCTTTTACTGATAAGCTTGTCTTTTAGGTTTTGTTGTAGTTCACAGGGCCTACAGGTTGATGAAGAGAAGAGCCATACAAGAATGGCCAACACCAGGAAACATCAGCCAAGTAAGGAGCTTCCACGGACTGGCCAGCTTCTATAGGAGATTCGTGCCCAACTTCAGCAGTATTGCCTCACCATTGACGGCAGTAGTGAAGAAGAACGTGGGATTCAGCTGGGGAGAAGCTCAGGAGAAGGCATTCCAGGCCTTGAAGGACAGCCTGCACCAGTGCTAGTCCTTCCCGACTTCAACAAGACATTTGAAGTGGAGTGTGATGCCTCTGAATAGGCATAGGAGCAGTGCTAACCCAAGGAGGGAGACCAGTGGCATACTTCAGTGAGAAGCTAGGTGGTGCCTCACTAACTACCCACTTATGACAAGGAGCTCTATGATAGACCTCAAAAGTGGATACCACCAGGTAAGAATGAAGGAAGGTGATGAGTGGAAGACTGCTTTCAAGACAAAGCAAGGGCTTTACGAGTGGACAGTCATGCCATTTGGCTTGACTAATGCCCCAAGCACCTTCATGCGCCTTATGAACCAAGTTCTTAGGGCGTATATCAGTAAGTTTGTAGTAGTTTACTTTGATGACATCTTGGTTTATAGTAAGTGCCTACGGGAACACCTCACACATCTTGAGATGGTACTTAAAACCCTTCGACAAGAAGAGCTTTATGCCAATCTCAAGAAGTGCACCTTTGTACTGATAAGCTTGTCTTTTAGGTTTTGTTGTGAGTTCACAGGGCCTACAGGTTGATGAAGAGAAGATTCGAGCCATACAAGAATGGCCAACACCAGGAAACATCAGCCAAGTAAGGAGCTTCCACGGACTGGCCAGCTTCTAGGAGATTCGTGCCCAACTTCAGCAGTATTGCCTCACCACTGACGGCAGTAGTGAAGAAGAACGTGGATTCAGCTGGGGAGAAGCCCAGGAGAACGCATTCCAGGCCTTGAAGGACAGCCTTACACATGCACCAGTGCTAGTCCTGCCCGACTTCAACAAGACATTTGAAGTGGAGTGTGATGCCTCTGGAATAGGCATAGGAGCAGTGCTAACTCAAGGAGGGAGACCAGTGGCATACTTCAGTGAGAAGCTAGGTGGTGCCTCACTGAACTACCCCACTTATGACAAGGAGCTCTATGCCCTTGTCCCAGCATTGGAGACTTGGCAGCATTACTTGCTGTCCAAGGAGTTTGTGATCCACACTGATCACGAGACTCTCAAACACCTCAGAGGGCAAACCAATCTCAAGAGGAGACATGCCAGGTGGATGGAGTTCATAGAAACCTTCCTGTATCATCAAGTACAAGAAGGGCAAAGGGTGGTAGCCGATGCACTATCAAGGAGGTTTGCCTTGATATCAACCATGGAGGCAAAGGTCCTAGGATTCGAGCACATCAAGGATCTATACAAGGATGATCCTGACTTTGCTGAGAGCTACAAGGAGTGTGGCACAGGGAGTCATGGCAAGTTCTACATCCATGAGGGGTTCTTGTTCCGAGAAAGAAGGCTGTGCATACCACAGGATCATTAAGGGAGCTTATCATCCGAGAAGCTAATGGAGGAGGACTCATGGGCCACTTTGGTGTCGACAAGACTCTAGCAGTGGTCAAGGAGCACTTCTACTGGCCACACATCAAGAGGACAGAAGAAGCTCATTGTGCAAGATGCATCACTTGCAAGAAGGCAAAGTCTCGAGTGCAACCTCACGGGTTGTATCTCCCACTGCCCATACCCACACATCCATGGGTGGACATCTCAATGGACTTTTTTCTAGGTCTGCCCAAGATCAACCACAAAGATGCAATCTTTGTAGTGGTGGACAGATTCTCCAAGATGGCACACTTCATTCCATGTGCCAATGTCAATGATGCTACACAAACAGCTGAGCTGTTCTTCAGGGAGATAGTATTTGGAGGGACAACATGACAGGGACACCAAGTTCCTCAGCCATTTCTGGAGGACCCTTTGAGAAAGCTAGCACGGTTACTTTCTCAACCACTTGCCATCCTCAAACCGATGGCCAAACTGAAGTTGTCAACAGGACACTATCAACTCTTCTCAGAACTACACTAGGGAAGAACCTAAAGACTTGGGTGGAGTGCCTGCCATTCATAGAGTTCGCCACAACCAGCCGCACTCAGCAACCAAGAAGACACCATTTGAAGTGGTACAGCTTCAACCCTCTCACCCCATTGAGCAAACACCACTGCCACCAGCTGAGATGACCAACCTCAACGGAGCATCCAAAGCAGAGTTCATAAGGAGGTTACACCAGAAGGTAGCAGAACTTGGAGAAGAGGACCAGCACGTGACTCATGCTAACAAGGGAAGAAAGGAGGTGATCTTTCAACCAGGCGATTGGTGTGGCTACACCTACGGCAGGAGAGGTTCCCCAACCTAAGGAGTTCCAAGCTAGCACCAAGAGGAGATGAACCATTCAGAGTGCTGGAGAGGATCAACAACAACGCCTACCGGATCGAGCTCCCAGGTGAGTTTAATGTGTCCAATACGTTCAATGTTACTGACTTAGCCCCTTTCCATGCAGATGAACCAGTTTTGAGGACAAAACCTACTGAAGAGGGAGGGGATGATGAGGACATCAGGTCGCACATCCAGCCAGGAGACCAGACTGGCCGACCAGGAAGCTTGCCCGAGACAGCAGGACCATCCGGCGCGCCTGCCGGACCAGACAGTACCGCCGGACCCTCCACCTATAGGACCAGACCGGTCAACATTGCCGGCGGAGAGGCCCAAGCTTCCGGCACACTTGGTGGGGACGTGAATGACACCGCCGGTCCTCCTGATGACACCGCCGACTCCGGGATCAACTTGGCTGGTCCTGAAGTCATTCCGGCCAGTACCGCGCACAATCCAGCCGGTACAGCCATCCAGCCGAGTACACGCACACTTCCACTTCTACACAAGAGGACTCGGACCAAATGAGCTACCAGCTCCAGGACATGCACTTAGAGGAAGTATCTACACCAGTGGTACCTCCAGGAGCAATGACATGAAGCAGATCAAGAGCACTCTTCCACAAATTCAGCTTATGGGTCGACAAGCTTCTAGAGGAAGAGCAGCTAAGGACAATGGGCCAGAAGAACAAATTAGAGTCCAAAGGCTTCTCAACAACACAAGGAACATCAGAGACTTGGGCTTTAGTGGAAAGAGAGGTCAGGGCCCAAAGATTTTTAACCCTACTCCAAGTCGAAGACTAGGAGCAAGCGCGTGCATGCCACAAGGACGGCCACCTTCCATTTCTTGGCCGTGAGGTAAGTTAAGGTAAGTTTCAATTCGAATATATGCCTCTTTCTGTTTTGCAGGGTAGGATCTAGTTGCTTTACATTTTGAGTCAAGAACATTTTAGGAATGGGTCCTTTTTCGTTATACACTTTGTATTTTTTCCTTTTGTGCACTTTTGTAAACTTTCCTCTTATTTGAGTCGACAGAGGTCAAGCTGTCGAGCATATTAATAAGGCTCCTTCCAGCATTGTAGTTCACAACCTTTTTGATATTAATAAAGTAGGACTTTCTTGCAACAAGTTTTCTCTGTAAGAATCTTGTGCGCTTAGAACCTAGTTGAGACCAGCCCTCCTAGCTCTAAGTTTGTGATTTATCACGAGGTTCATCACCCCTCGTGTGGTTCACTTCACCCTTCCATCGAATACCAACCCAAAAACCCCTATCCAAGAAGTCTAAGGTCGAGTTTCTCACCTAAATTTCTCCAAACAGCCCACGCGGATACATCCTTGAATCAAGGCTTGGATCGTGAGGTATCTGACAGAAGGAGGAAGAGAATGAGACCCGTAGACTCATGGGTCGATATGAAAGACCTCATGCGACAAAGGTATGTTCCACCTTACTTTCATAGGGATTTGCAACGACGTTTTCGTACTCTTATGCAGGGTACCAGATCTGTAGAGGAGTACTATGAAGAGTTTGAGAGGTTAAGGAACAGATTGGAGCTCAATGATGATGAAGAAGCATTGATGGCACAATTCTTGGATGGACTCCAAGAAAGGATCAGCTGCAAGGTGGAAAGGCAAATCTACAACGACTTCAAAGACTTGTTCCACCTATCTGTGCAAGCTGAGCAGCACATCAAACGTAAGAGCCAAGACATCCGCAGCAAGCCTAAGACACCTTGGGCACCAAGCAACATGCCTAAGACCGTGGACAAAGGCAAAAGCGTAGAGATCGAGTCAAGGTTCAAGAGCAAGCCTCCTGAACCCACCCATGACCAGAGAGAGCCTGGTAAGTCTTCTAACCCTCAAAGATCACGTGACATAACTTGTTTCAAGTGCAAGGGACGTGGACACATTTCAAGGGAGTGCCCAAACAACCGAGTCATGCTGATTACGGAGGCAGGAGAATATGAGTCCCAAGATGAAGAGGACTATGAGCCAGAAGGAGAATATGGTGACATTGAGTACCCTGATGTGGGGGAAGTGCTGGTCACTAGACGTATCCTCAGTGCAATGGTGGATCCTTCAGAGACCATCCAAAGGGAGAACATCTTCCACAGCCGCTGCACCATCAAAGGAAAGGTATGTAACCTCATCATAGATGGTGGTTCTTGCACTAACGTTGCTAGTGCGTATATGGTTGATAAGCTAGGTCTAGAGAGAACACGGCATCCTCGACCATATAGACTGAGATGGCTTGATGACAAAGTGGAGCTCAAGATTCATGAGCAAGTCACTGTGCCATTCAGTGTGGGCAAATACCAAGACCAGGTCGTGTGCGACGTGGTGCCCATGCAAGCTGGCCATCTTCTACTAGGAAGACCATGGCAATTTGACAAAGAGACCAGGCATGATGGCCGAACCAATCTATACACCTTCGTGCATGACAAGAGAAAGGTCAGCCTAGCTCCTCTTACACCTGCCCAAGTACATGAGCTACAACTCCAAATGAGTAAGGAAAAGAAACTTGTCAAGTCTAACTTTCTTATTCAACCTAGTCATGTCCGGAGAGCTTTGGCCTCGAAGGACTTAATATTACTAATGGTTTTCAAGGAAGTGTTGAGTATAGAACAGGGGCAGGTAGAGCTACCTCATGAAGTAGCAACTCTCCTCAACAAATTCCAGGATGTATTTCCAGAGGAGATACCAGTAGGCTTGCCTCCTTTACGTGGCATAGAACACCAGATTGATCTAGTGCCCGGAGCAGCCCTGCCCAACCGACCAGCCTACCGGATGAGTCCAGAGGAGTCCAAAGAGCTTGAGAAGCAAGTCAAGGAGCTCCTGGAGAAAGGATATGTTCAAGAGAGCCTCAGTCCATGTGCTGTACCAGTGCTGCTAGTGCCCAAGAAGGATGGGACTTGGCACATGTGTGTGGACTGCCGAGCCATCAACAACATCACAGTCAAGTATAGGCATCCAATACCACGACTGGATGACATGCTAGATGAGCTGAGTGGAGCCACGGTCTTCTCCAAGATAGACCTCAAAAGTGGATACCACCAGGTAAGAATGAAGGAAGGTGATGAGTGGAAAACCGCTTTCAAGACAAAGCAAGGACTCTACGAGTGGACAGTCATGCCATTTGGCTTGACTAATGCCCCAAGCACCTTCATGCGCCTTATGAACCAAGTTCTTAGGGCGTACATCAGTAAGTTCGTAGTAGTTTACTTTGATGACATTTTGGTTTATAGTAAGTGCCTACGGGAACACGAATCCAATGCCTAGGTTAAGCTAGCTCAATTTTTTATATTGTGACAAAACTTGAGATAAAAATAGATACGAAAAAGTGTTCAATTTATCCAATGTAACCAAAACAGCTTGATGCTATGCACTATGCTTCATTTGTAAGCCTTTACTCAATGAGCATCAATTATCAGTTTAGAATGATCACTTTAACAGGATGATCAACTTGACATGTCCGCACTAAATCATCCCTAACTCTTGATTTAAAGCTCAGAATAACACGAATCGGATGCATACGTTAAGCTAGCTCAATTTTCTATATTGTGACAAAATTTGAGACTGAAATAGATATAAAAAAGCGTTCAAGTAATCCAATGTAACCAAAACTGTATGATGCGATGAATTATGCTTCATTTATAAGCCTTTAGTCAACGAGCACCAATGATTAATAATGATCACTTTAATTTGCTGATCAACTTTACATGTCTGCACTAAATCATCCGTAACTTATGATTTAGAGCTTTGAATGACACGAATCATGTGCCCACGTTAATCTAGCTCAATTTTCTATATTGAGACGAAATTTGAGACCGAAATAGATACAAAAAAGAGTTCAAGTAATAATATCTATGCAAAACTGCATGATGCCATGCATTACGCTTCATTTATAAGCCTTTACTCAATGAGCACAAATGATTAGTTTAGAATTATCACTTTAACTAGGCAACCAACTTGACCTGTCCGCACTAAATCATCAGTAACTTTTGATTTAGAGCTCAAAATAACACGAATCCAATGCCCACATTAATCTAGCTCAATTTTCTATATTGTGACAAAATTTTAGACAAAATAGATACGAAAAAGCATTCAAGTAATCCAAACTAGCCAAAACTGGGTGATGCCATGCATTATGCTTCATTTCTAAGCCTTTACTTAATGAGCACCAATGATCAGTTTAGAATGATAACTTTAACAGGACGATGAACTTGACATGTGCGCAACAAATCATCCCTAACTTTTGATTTAGAGCACAGAATGACACGAATCCAATGCCTACGTTAATTTATCACAATTTTCTATATTGTGATAAAATGTGAGACAAAATAGATAAAAAGCGTTCAAGAAATCCAATCTAACCAAAACTGCGTGATGCCATGCATTATGCTACATTTATAAGCATTTACTCAATGAGCACCAATGATCAGTTTAGAATGATCACTTTATCTGGCCGATCAACTTGACATGTCCGCACTAAGTCGTCCCTAACTTTTGATTTAGAGATCAGAATGATACGAATCCAATGCCCATTTCAAGATAGCTCAATTTTCTATATTGTGACAAAATTTGAGGCTGAAATAGATATAAAAATCGTTCAAGGAATCCAATCTAACAAAAACTATTTGATGCCATGCATTATCCTTTGTTTATATGGCTTTACTCAATGAGCACCAATGAACAGTTAAGAATGATCACTTTAACTAGCCGTTCAACTTGACATGTCAGCACTACATCGTTCGTAACATATGATTCAGAGCTCATAATGACACGAATCCAATGCCCACATTAAGCTCGCTAAATTTTCTATGTTGTGACAAAATTAGAGACATAAATAGATAAAAAAAGCATTCAAGTAATCCAACCTAGCAAAAACAGCATGATGCGACGCATTATGCTTCATTTATAACCTTTTACTCAATGAGCACAAATGATCAAATTACAATGATCACTTTGACTAGGCGATCAACTTGTCATGTCCGCACAAAATTGTCCGTAACTTTTGATTTAGAACTGAGAATAACATGAATCCAATGCCCACATTAAACTAGCTCAATTTTCTATATTGTTCAAAATGTGAGACAACAATAGCTATGAAAGAGCGTTCAAGTAATCCAATCTATCCCGAACTGCCTGATGTCATGCATTATGGTTCATTTATAAGACTTTACTCAATGAGCACCAATGATCAGTTTAGAATGAGCACTTTAACTGGCCGATCAACTTGACATGCCTGCACTAAATCATTTGTAAATTTTGATTTAGAGCTTAGAATGACACGAATTCCATGCCCACGTTAAGCTAGCTCAATTTGCTATATTGTGACAAAATATGTGACAGAAATAGACACGACAAAGCGTCGAAGTAATCCAATCCATCCAGACTGGGTGTTGCCATGCATTATTTTTTATTTATAAACTTCTACTCAATGAGCACCAATGATCAGCTTAGAATGATCATTTTAACTGGCTGATCAACTGGTCATGTATGCACTAAATCGTCCATAACTTTTGATTTATAGCTCAGAATGATACTAATCCAATGCCCGCATTAATCTAGTTCAATTTTCTATATTGTGATAAAATTTTAAACGAAACTAGATACAACAAAGCATCCAAGTAATGCAATATATCCCAAACTGGGTGAGGCCATCTATAATTCTTCATTTATAAGCTTTTAGTCCATGAGCACCAATGATCAGTTTAGAATGATCATTTTAAGTGACCGATCAACTTGACATGTCTACACTAAATCGTCCATAACTTTTGATTTATAGCTCAGAATGACACAAATTCAATGCAAACATTAAGCTAGTTCAATTTTCTATATTGTGACAAAATTTGAAACAAAACTTGATACGACAAAGCTCCCACGTAATCCAATATAACCCAAACTGCATGATGCCATGCATTATGATTCATTTATAAGCTTTTACTCAATGACCACTAATGATCAGTTTAGAATGATCACTTTAAGAAGCCGTTCAACTTGACATGTCCGCACTAAATCATCCGTAACTTTTAATTTAGAGCTCAGAATGACACGAATCC
>JAENJI010000563.1:0-29331 GCA_018901935.1 Pugionium cornutum
CCGGTCCCCTTGGTGATGCCACCGACTCCGGGATCAACTTGGCGGTCCTGAAGGCATTCCGGCCAGTACCTCGCACAATCCAGCCGGTACAGCCGATCTAGCCGAGTAAACGCGCATTTTCACTTCCACACAAGAAGACTCGGACCAGATGAGCTACCAGCTCCAGGACATGCACCTAGAGGAAGTCTCTACACCAGTGGTACCTCAAGGAGCAATGACAAGAAGCAGATCAAGGGCACTCTTCCACAAATTTAGCTTATGGGTTGACAAGCTCCTAGAGGAAGATCGACTAAGGACAATGGGCCAGAAGTGCAAAGTAGAGTCCAATGGCTTCTCAACAACACAAGGACATCAGAGACTTGGGCTTTAGTGGCAAGAGAGGTCAGGGTCCAAAGATTCTTAACCCTACTCCAAGTCGAAGACTGGGAGCAAGGCGCGTGCATGCCACAAGGACGGCCACCTTCCATTTCTTGGCCATGAGGTAAGATAAGGTAAGTTTCAATTCGAATATATGCCTCTTTCTGTTTTGCAGGGTAGGATCTAGTTGCTTTACATTTTGAGTCAAGAACATTTTAGGAATAGGTCCTTTTTGATTATGCACTTTTGTATCTTTTCCTTTGTGCACTTTTGTAAACTTTCCTTTTTTCTTATTTGTCGACCCTAGAAGGTCAAGCTGTCGAGCATATTAATAAGGCTCCTTCCAGCATTGTAGTTACAACCTTTTGATTATTAATAAAGTAGAACTTTTTCTGCTTTCTCTCAAGAGACTTGCTTAGAACCTAGTTGAGACCAGCCCTCCTAGCTCTAAGTTTGTGATTTATCACGAGGTTCATCACCCTCGTGTGGTTCACTTCACCCTTCCATCATTTACCAACCAGAAAACCCCTATCCAGAAGCCTAAGGTTGAGTTTCTCACCTAATCTTCTACAAACAGCCCACGCGCATACATCCTTGAATCAAGTCTTGTATCATTCTCCCCAGCTAAATCCCACGTTCTTCTTTACTACTGCCGTCAATGGTGAGGCAATACTGCTGAAGTTGGGCACGAATCTTTGGTAGAAGCTAGCCAGACCATGGAAACTCCTCACTTGGCTGATGTTGCTTGGTGTTGGCCATTCTTGTATGGCTCGAATCTTCTCTTCATCAACCTGTAAGCCCTGTGAACTTACAACAAAACCTAAGAAGACAAGTTTATCAGTACAAAAGATGCACTTCTTGAGATTGGCATAAAGCTCTTCTTGTCGAAGGGTTTTAAGTACCAACTCAAGATGTGTGAGGTGATCCCTTAGGCCCTTACTGTAAACTAAAATGTCATCAAAGTAAACCACAACAAACTTACTGTCGTACGCCCTAACAACTTGGTTCATAAGGCGCATGAAGGTGCTTGGGGCATTAGTCAAGCCGAATGGCATGACTGTCCACTCGTAGAGCCCTTGCTTTGTCTTGAAAGCAGTCTTCCATTCATCACCTTCCTTCATCCTAACCAGGTGGTATCCACTCTTGAGGTCTATCTTGGAGAAGACCGTGGCTCCACTCAGCTCATCTAGCATGTCATCCAGCCATGGTATGGGATGCCGGTACTTGACTGTGATGTTGTTGATTGCTCGGATCCCATTAAGCAATCCCATACACTAAAGCACTGCTGGCTGAGCTATCGAACATAGCCTTTCTCCAGGAGCTCCTTGACTTGCTTCTCAAGCTCCTTAGACTCCTCCGGACTCATCCGGTAGGCTGGCCAGTTGGGCAGGGCTGCTCCGGGCATGAGGTCGATCTGGTGCTCTATTCCTCGTAGGGGAGGCAAGCCTGCTGGTCTCTCTTCCGGGAACACATCCTGGAACTTGTTGAGGAGAGCTGCTACTTCAGGAGGTAGCTCTACCTGTTCTTTCTCTACATTCAACACTTCTTTGAAAACCATTAGTAGCATTAGATCCTTCGAGGCTAAAGCTCTCCGGACATGACTAGGTTGAATAAGAAAATTAGATTTAATGAGCTTCTTTTCCTTACTCATTTGCTCTTGAAGCTCATGTACCTGGGCAGGTGTGAGAAGAGCTAGGCTGACCTTTCTCTTGTCATGCACAAAAGTGTAGAGATTGGTTCGTCCATCATGCCTGGTCTCCTTGTCAAACTGCCATGGCCTTCCAAGCGGAAGATGGCCAGCTTGCATTGGCACCACATCGCACACTACTTGGTCTTTGTACTTGCCCACACTGAATGGCACAGTGACTTGCTCATGGATCTTGAGCCGCACTTTGTCATCGAGCCATCTCAGTGTATAGTGTCGAGGGTCCCTTGTCTTCTCTAGACCTAGCTTATCAACCATGTACGCACTAGCAACGTTATTGCAAGAACCACCATCTATGATTAGGTTACATACCTTGCCCTTGATGGTGCAACAGTTGTGGAAGATGTTCTCCCTTTGGATGGTCTCTGAAGGATCCACCATTGCACTGAGAATGCGTCTAGTGACTAGCACTTCCCCCACATCAGGGTACTCAATGTCACCGTATTCTCCTTCTGGTTCATAGTCCTCTTCATCTTGGGATTCATACTCTCCAGCTTCTGTAATCAGCATGACCCGGTTGTTTGGGCACTCCCTTGAGATGTGTCCGCGACCCCTACACTTGAAACAAGTGATGTCACGTGATCTTTAAGGTTAGAGGACTTACTAGGCTCTCTCTGGTCACGGGTTGGCTCAAGAGGCTTGCTCATGAACCATGACTTGATCTCTATGCTTTTGCCTTTGTCTATGGGCTTGGGAATGTTGCTTGGTGCCCAAGACGTATTAGGCTTGCTGCGGATGTCTTGGCTCTTACGTTTGATGTGATGCTCAGCCTGGACAGATAGGTGGAACAAATCCTTGAAGTTGTTGTAGATTTGCCTTTCCACCTTGCGGCTGATTCTCTCTTGCAGTCCATCCAAGAACTGTGCCATCAAAGCCTCCTCATCATCATTGAGCTCCAGCCTATTCCTTAGCCTCTCAAACTCTTCATAGTACTCCTTTACTGATCTGGTTCCCTGCTTAAGAGTACGAAAATGTCGTTGCAAATCTCTATGAAAATAAGGTGGAACAAACCTTTGTCTCATGAGGTCTTTCATGTTGACCCATGTGTCTACGGGCCTCAATCTTCTCCTCCTTCGGTCAGACACCTCACGATCCCACCAGTTGAGGGCATTTTCCGTGAGTTGTGCTACTGCCAAGGAGACTCTCCTAGGGCCTGGTTGGTTGTAGTGATCGAAGATGTGGTCCATCCTCCTCTCCCAATCAAGATAGGCTTCGTGGTCTACTTTTCCTGCAAAACTAGGAGGTGTTAACTTGACATCAGGATGAGTTACCCGGTTGTAGGCGTGTTCATCTCCATTCTCATTATGTCTAGGAGGCATCATAGGTCTCTGGTGATGACCATATGGCTCAAAGCCATCACCTTCTGCCTCTGGTTGCCATGGAGGTCCTCTCGGCCTAGGGTGATAGTTATGAGGCTGTGCGTCCTCATCTCCATCTGGCTGGGGCTTATCCTGTTCGTGCTGTGTCCTAAGGTGCTCAATACCCTCAGCACGGTCTTGCTCAGCCCTCACGTGCCTTATGGCCTGGAATCTCACAGGCCTCTCCACACGCTCTAACCTCTCGCCGATTGATGCGAGTTGCGTTTGGAGGGTGGTGAACATGGCCATCATGGCCTCGGCTGCATCTCTATTTTCTTCTGCCATTGCGTACTACAAAAGAAAGAACAAGTTACTCTGCTTCTAGAATCGATTAGGAGGGTTCCTTATATAGAGAATTCGAAAAATGCAAAAAGGAAAAACTGGGAAATGGAAAATTCGAAAATATGGAAGATTTAAAAAAAATGGAAATTTTCTTAACAACTAGTGCTAGCTGTCTTGGTCGAATTCTTTTGGTATTTTTCCTATTTCCTTTTTTATTTTCTTTTTAATTTAACTTAAAAATAATGGAAATATGATTTAAGCAAAAAGGAAAACATGATTTGTAATGCAAGAGTGAATCTAAGCCCTAGTAAAGGATAAAAAACAGTTTAAAACTTTAAAATGGCTGGAGAGATTTTGAGAGACTCTGAATTCTGGATAGGGGTTTTCTGATTGGTATTGGATGGAAGGGTGAAGTGAACCACACGAGGGGAGATGAACCTCGTGATAAATCACAAACTTAGAGGTAGGAGGGCTGGTCTCAACTAGGTTCTAAGCGTACAAGTCTCTTGAGAGAATAACTTGTAGAAGAAAATTCGATCTTTATTAATTATCAAAAAGGTTGTCGAACTACAATGCTGGAAGGAGCCTTATTAATATGCTCGAAAGCTTGACCTTCTAGGGTCGACTCAAGAAAGAAATGGAAAATTTACAAACGTGCACAAATGGAAAACGTACAAAAGTGCATAACCGAAAAAGGACCTATTCCTAAAATGTCTTTGACTCAAAAATGTAAATAATCTAAATCCTACCCTACAAAACAGAAAGAGGCAAATATCCAATTTTAGAACTTACCTTTCTTACCTCATGGCCAAGAAATGGAAGGTGGCCGTCCTAGTGGCATGCACGCGCCTTGCTCTAGTCTTCGACTTGGAGTAGGGTTAGGAATCTTTGGGGCCTGACCTCTCTTGCCACTAAAGCCCAAGTCTCTGAAGTCCCTTGCATTGTTGAGAAGCCTTTAGACTCTTCTTTGCACGTCTGGCCCAATGTCCTTTCTCGATCATCCTCTAGGAGCTTGTCGACCCATAAGCTGAATTTGTTTAAGAGTGCCCTTGATCTGCTCCTTGTCATTGCTCCTGGTGGAACAACTGGTGATACAAGCCTTGATTCAAGGATGTATGCACGTGGGCTGTTCGGAGAAGTTTAGGTGAGAAACTCGACCTTAGACTTCTTAGATAGGGGTTTTCGGGTTGGTATTCGTTGGAAAGGTGAAGTGAACCACACGAGGGGTGATGAATCTCGTGATAAATCACAAAATTAGAGCTAGGAGGGCTGGTCTCAACTAGATTCTAAGCGCACAAGATTCTTGAGAGAAAACTTGTTGGGGAAAAAGTTCTATCTTTATTAATATCAAAAAGGTTGTCGAACTACAATGCTGGAAGGAGCCTTATTAATATGCTCGACAGCTTGAACTTCTAGGGTCGACCAAAATAAGAAAAGGAAAACTTACAAAAGTGCACAAAAGGAAAAGATACAAAAGTGTATAATCGAAAAAGGACCTATTCCTAAAATGTCTTTGACTCAATAAAAGTAAATATTCTAGATCCTACCCTGCAAAACAGAAAGAGGCATATATTTGAATTGAAACTTACCTTAACTTACCTCATGGCCAAGAAATGGAAGGTGGCCGTCCTTGTGGCATCCACACGCCTTGCTCCTAGTCTTCGACTTGGAGTAGGGTTAAGAATCTTTGGGCCCTGACCTCTCTTACCACTAAAGCCCAAGTCTCTGATGTCCCTTGTGTTGTTGAGAAGCCATTGGACTCTTCCTTGCACTTTTGGCCCATTGTCCTTAGTCGATCTTCCTCTAGGAGGTTGTCAACCCATAGGCTGAATTTGTGGAAGAGTGCCCTTGATCTGCTTCTTGTCATTGCTCCTTGAGGTACCACTGGTGTAGAGACTTCCTCTAGGTGCATGTCCTGGAGCTGGTAGCTCATTTGGTCCGAGTCTTCTTGTGTAGAAGTGGAAATGCGCGTGTACTCGGCTGGATCGGCTGTACTGGCTGGATTGTGCGAGGTACTGGCCGGAATGCCTTCAGGACCGGCCAAGTTGATCTCGGAGTTGGCGGCATCACCAGAGGGACCGGCGGTGTCATCCACATCGCCACCAAGTGTGCCAGAAGCTTGGGCCTCTCCGCCGGCAATGCTGGTTGCTCTGGTCCTTGTGGTCGAGGGTCCGGCGGTACTGCTTGGGCCGGCAGGCGTGCCAGATGGTCCCGCTGTCTCAGGCAAGCTTCCTGGTCGGCCTGTCTGGTCTCCTGGCTAGATGTACGACCTGATTTCCTCATCATCCCCTCCCTCTTCAGTAGGTTTTGTCCTCAAAACTGGTTCATCTGCATGAAAAGGGGCTAAGTCAGTAACATTGAACGTATTGGACACATTAAACTCACCTGGGAGCTCGATCCGGTAGGCGTTGTTGTTGATCCTTTTGAGCACTCTGAATGGTCCATCTCCTCTTGGTGCTAGCTTGGAACTCCTTAGGTTTGGGAACCTCTCCTGCCGTAGGTGTAGCCACACCCAATCGCCTGGTTGAAAGATCACCTCCTTTCTTCCCTTGTTGGCATGAGTCACGTACTGTCCGGTCCTCTTCTCCAAGTTTTGTGCTACCTTCTGGTGTAACCTCCTTATGAACTCTGCCTTGGATGCTCCGTTGAGGTTGGTCATCTCAGCTGGTGGTAGTGGCGTTTGCTCCAATGGGGTGAGAGGGTTGAAGCCGTATACCACTTCAAATGGTGTCTTCTTGGTTGCTGAGTGCACGGCTCGGTTGTAAGTGAACTCTATGAATGGCAGGCAGTCCACCCAAGTCTTTAGGTTCTTCCCTAGTGTAGTCCTGAGAAGGGGTTATAGTGTCCTGTTGACAACTTCAGTTTGGCCATCGGTTTGAGGATGGCAGGTGCTAGAGAAGAGTAGCTTCGTGCCTAGCTTTCTCCAAAGGGTCCTCCAGAAATGGCTGAGGAACTTGGTGTCCCTGTCTGATACGATGGTCCTTGGCACTCCATGAAGCCGTACTATCTCCCTGAAGAACAGCGCAGCTGTTTGTGTGGCATCATTGACATTGGCACATGGAATGAAGTGTGCCATCTTGGAGAATCTGTCCACCACTACAAAGATTGCATCTTTGTGGTTGATCTTGGGCAGACCTAGAACAAAGTCCATTGAGATGTCCACCCATGGATGTGTAGGTATGGGCAGTGGGAGATACAACCCGTGAGGTTGTACTCGGGACTTTTCCTTCTTGCAAGTGATACATCTTGCTCAATGAGCTTCTACTGTCCTCTTGATGTGTGGCCAGTAGAAGTGCTCCTTGACCACTGCTAGAGTCTTGTCGACACCAAAGTGGCCCAAAAGTCCTCCTCCATGAGCTTCTCGGATGATAAGCTCCCTTAATGATCCTTGTGGTATGCACAGCCTTCTTTCTCGGAACAAGAATCCCTCATGGATGTAAAACTTGCCATGACTCCCTGTGCCACACTCCTTGTAGCTCTCAGCTAAGTCAGGATCATCGTTGTATAGGTCCTTGATGAGCTCGAATCCTAGGACCTTTGCCTCCATGGTCGATATCAAGGCAAACCTCCTTGATAGTGCATCGGCTACCACATTGTCTTTGCCCTTCTTGTACTTGATGACATATGGGAAGGTCTCTATGAACTCCATCCACCTGGCATGTCTCCTCTTGAGATTGGTTTGCCCTCTGAGGTGTTTGAGAGTCTCGTGATCAGTGTGGATCACAAACTCCTTGGACAGCAAGTAATGCTGCCAAGTCTCCAATGCTCGGATCAGGGCATAAAGCTCCTTGTCGTAAGTGGAGTAGTTCAGTGAGGCACCACCTAGCTTCTCACTGAAGCATGCCACTGCCTCCCTCCTTGGGTTAGCACTGCTCCTATGCCTATTCTAGAGGCATCACACTCCACTTCAAACGTCTTGTTGAAGTCGGGCAGGACTAGCACTGGTGCATGTGTAAGGCTGTCCTTCAAGGCCTGGAATGCCTTCTCATGAGCTTCTTCCCAGCTGAATCCCACGTTCTTCTTCACTACTGCCGTCAGTGGTGAGGCAATATGATGAGGTCATCGGCACAACCCCCTGCCAACTGCCCAGCCCGGCCAGCCCAAAGAACACAAAGGCGGCCAAATACGCACAAAAGGATACATGGGTGTATCTTCATGAATCCAAGCTTAACCAAGAAGCGTCCAGCCAAGATCAAACCTGGCCTATAATCCTGACTCACAGAGGACACACGGCGACATGGAGCTCACCCCAAACAAGGCACCATACATCAAATTGGAGTTTTCGAAACTTACCATATTTGGAAATTTCCTTATATGAAAGTCTCCAAACGTTTGTTTGGAGACCAGGAGACTTTTTGGTACTTGTAGGAGCTCCCGTAAGCACTTCTAGAAGCTCAAACACGCCTTGGACCAGGTGGGTCCATCCGTGCCTTCAAATGAACCGATTGGAGCCGTTTATGCAAGTGAGATGGCCAACTGGTTTAATCACTTGCAAACCAAAACATGGCGTCCAGGAGATATTATTAAGGCCCTAAGGAAGCCCAAAATAAAACTACCATGCACCAGCGACCAGAGGATCAGGCGAATCCCTTTCTTCCAAGACTTGCCATATATGGACCGAAGTGCACTTAATGTGTTCACATTGCAATATCTCTATTCCTTGCAACTTGGGCACGTATTGAAGACTTTCCAAAGCATCCAGGATGTACCTAGACACATTACATTCGCCCCAAAGCTCTCAAGATACAAGCATATACACTTTCCTTGTTGGCCAAACTAGACATTAATGGCCAACAGCCATATATTTTAAATGTATGATTTTCTTTTCTCCTTTTTAGGTTTAGGACCATTGCTAGGAGCACTATATAAGCTCAGCACGACCTCATTGTAAAGATAGACCACCATTGAAATTAAATTTGAATACAAAGTATTTTCTTCAAAGCCTTGTCTTTGAGTCTTGTTCTTGTTCTTTAGAAATAAAGTGTGTGATTCACTTCCTTTCTATTGAAGCCACGGCCAGGTTAGTTTGAGAGATTCAAACTCCCTTGGTTCACCTTTGATCGTGTGATTCGATCAAAACTCCCTCCTTTTAGTTCCCTTGCCCGCTTAAGCCAAGAGAGATTCTCGGTGTTGCGAGTCACGGCTGTACTGCTTGTGAGATTGATATTCAATCTTACATCATTTGGTATCAGAGCTAAAAGCTCCTATCCCAGGTTGTGTTCATCCAACCTTTATCATTTATCTTTTATGATTTTGTTTTGCATTTTGTTATTTACATCTTATCGAAAAACCAAAAAAATATATTTGTTCTTATTCTTCATTTGCATTGTTTCTTGTTGATTCTTGTTGTTTCTTTTGTCTCTTCTCATATAAATCGAAAAAAACTCAAAAAATTGTATTATATATTTACTTAATTTCGTTCACCATAAGAAAAAAAGAAACCAAAAATATAAGCATCACTCATTTTGTTATTTTTGAATTTAGTTACTAGTAAAGTTTTTTTTTTAAAAAAGAGAGATTCATAGAATATTTTTTTTCGTCCTAATTAATCTAAAATATCAAAAAACAAAAAAAAATATTTTCTTTTAGTTTGCTTTAAAGTTAGTTTCCAAAAGAAACAAAAACAAAAACCTCAAAATATTTACTTTTATCGATTTTCCTTTTACTACTACTTATGTGTTTATATGATATATTCACTAGAATGTAGTTTCCTTATTTGTTGATTTGGGCCTGATATCTATTCATACCACAAACTGATTGTAATCTACACAACGACTATGATCAATGCCTAAGCACCAGCGAGTGTGACTATGCAGAAGAGTCATGGAATCAAGACTATTTGGAGACTGATTTTAGGGAAGAATCAGATGGAGAAAACCTTGAACCAGAACCACTAGACTATGACCAAGACTTGTCCGACGTAGATGATTCTAATGGATATGGGACGTGGCATGAAGACTATTCAGAATATCATTTTGACAATGAAACTGAAGTTGAAGAACTCAAATCAGAGCCACCAGACTACTATTCCACTGACAGAAGCTGGCCAAAGAAAATTACACCTTGCCATTTCGTTGTGTCAAGCCGAATGCCAACCTACACCACTCAAACTAGATCAAGAAATCAGACAAGTAAGGTATATATTTACAATTCCAAATCTCTAACCTTTTCAGGGTATAACAAGGACCCAGATGAATACCTCCGATGGGAAACCAACATGAAACAATGGCTGCGCTCAAACAACATCCCCAAAGAAGAGAAACTCTCATATGCCGTTGATATCGTTGGAGATGCCTACAATTGGTGGTTGAAGGAAAATGCACGGACCTTCTACAACAAACCAGTGCTTGATTGGGGAGACCTTAAGGCACGAATGTATAGAGAGTTTGTGAAGAAGTACCAAACACGCAGAAACATCGCCACGCAACCTATGCACCCAACAACATCGAGGAGTGAGATGTCTACACCAAACATGCAGCCCTTTCATAAGCCAAGCTTGCCTACTGCTCTGAGAATAACAACGTGTTTTCAAACACCTTAGAAGTACAAAAGGTAGCTAAGCCAATGGTCAAACCAAAAATTGACCAGCAAGTTCAAAAGCCTCAAGCCATAGCACACATGAAACCATCAAAGCCATTGCTTGGAATACACGTCAAGGAAACGCCAGGTAAGTCCTCTAACAATGTGAAAACAGATGAAATTATATGCCATAGATGTCAAGAAAGAGGACACTTTGCTAAGACATGCCCAACTAGACAACTAATAACAAGCTTACAAGTAGAACTTGAAAATGTTAAGCCTAAAAGTGTTAAGGCAATAAAAGAGCTTCAATTTGAAATTTCCAGTACATGCATAGTGCACTTGTCTTTGCCAAAAGTTGTTAAAACAGGTCTAATAAAGCAAGGATTCAACAAAGATCAAGAAGACCCACCTCCTAAATTAAACAGATGTTCGGAATCAAGAGGAGACCATGGAGAACCCAACACCTTGGAGGCAAAGCAAAGAAACCAGATGCAATGGAAAGGAGTAATTTCTTCCTTTCTTATCAGGGAGCAACCACCAGATGCACCATGGCCACATCCAAACCATATAAGGGCCATAAACCGAGGTAACGCCCTAAACCCACAAGTAAATCATGGTATTAACTTGCCTTCTCTATGTGCAGGACAAAATGTTTTGAGGGCAAAACATTTCGAAGAGAGGTATGGTGGTCATGGCACAAGACCAACTGAGGGAAAGAACACAAAGCTCTGGATACATGGGTGTATCTTCATGAATCCAAGCTTAACCAAGAAGCGGCCAGCCAAGATCAAACCTGGCCTATAATCCTGACTCACATAGGACACACGGCGACATGGAGCTCACCCCAAACAAGGCCAGATCAAGTCATGCACCATACATCAAATTGGAGTTTTCGAAACTTACCATATTTGGAACTTTCCTTATATGAAAGTCTCCAAACGTTTGATTGGAGACCAGGAGACATTTTGGTACTTCTAGGAGCTCCCGTAATCACTTCTAGAAGCTCAAACACGCCTTGGACCAGGCGGGTCCATCCGTGCCTTCAAATGAACAGATTGGAGCCGTTTATGGCAAGTGAGATGGCCAACTGGTTTAATCACTTGCAAACCAAAACATGGCGTCCAGGAGATATTATTAAGGCCCTAAGGAAGCCCAAAATAAACCTACCATGCACCAGCGACCAGAGGATCAGGCAAATCCCTTTCTTCCAAGACTTGCCATATATGGACCGAAGTGCACTTAATGTGTTCACATTGCAATATCTCTATTCCTTGCAACTTGTGCACGTATTGAAGACTTTCCAAAGCATCCAGGATGTACCTAGACACATTACATTCGCCCCAAAGCTCTCAAGATACCAGCATATACACTTTCCTTGTTGGCCAAACTAGACATTAATGGCCAACAGCCATATATTTTAAATGTATGATTTTCTTTTCTCCTTTTTAGGTTTAGGACCATTGCTAGGAGCATTATATAAGCTCAGCACGACCTCATTGTAAAGATAGACCACCATTGAAATTAAATTTGAATACAAAGTATTTTCTTCAAAGCCTTGTCTTTGAGTCTTGTTCTTGTTCTTTAGAAATAAAGTGTGTGATTCACTTCCTTTCTATTGAAGCCACGGCCAGGTAAGTTTGAGAGATTCAAACTCCCTTGGTTCACCTTTGATCGTGTGATTCGATCAAAACTCCCTCCTTTTAGTTCCCTTGCCCGCTTGAGCCAAGAGAGATTCTCGGTGTTGCGAGTCACGGCCGTACTGCTTGTGAGATTGATATTCAATCTTACATCCCAATACTGCTGAAGTTGGGCACGAATCTCCTATAAAAGCTGGCCAGTCCGTGGAAGCTCCTTACTTGGCTGATGTTGTCTGGTGTTGGCCATTCTTGTATGGTTCGAATCTTCTCTTCATAAACCTGTAGGCCCTGTGAACTTACAACAAAACCTAAAAAGACTAGTTTATCAGTACAAAAGATGCACTTCTTGAGATTGGCATAAAGCTCTTCCTGTCGAAGGGTTTTAAGTACCATCTCAAGATGTGTGAGGTGTTCCCGTAGGCACTTACTATAAACTAGTATGTCATCAAAGTAAACCACTACAAACTTACTGATGTACGCCCTAAGAACTTGGTTCATAAGGCGCATGAAGGTGCTTGGGGCATTAGTCAAGCCAAATGGCATGACTGTCCGCTCGTTGAGCCCTTGCTTTGTCTTGAAAGCAGTCTTTCATTCATCACCTTCTTTCATCCTGACCTGGTGGTATCCACTCTTGAGGTCTATCTTGGAGAAGACCGTGGCTCCACTCAGCTCATCTAGCATGTCATCCAGCCGTGGTATTGGATGCCGGTACTTGACTATGATGTTGTTGATTGCTCGGCAGTCCACGCACATGCGCCAAGTCCCATCCTTCTTGGGCACTAGTAGCACTGGTACGGCACATGGACTGAGGCTCTCTCGAACATAGCCTTTCTCCAGGAGCTCCTTGACTTGCTTCTCAAGCTCCTTGGACTCCTCTGGACTCATCCGGTAGGCTGGCCGGTTGGGCAGGGCTGCTCCGGGCACTAGATCAATCTGGGGTTCTGTACCACGTAAAGGAGGCAAGCCTGCTGGTATCTCCTCTGGAAATACATCCTGGAACTTGTTGAGGAGAGTTGCTACTTCAGGAGGTAGCTCTACCTGTTCTTTTTCTACACTCAACACTTCCTTGAAAACCATTAGTAACATTAAATCCTTCAAGGCTAAAGCTCTCCGGACATGGATTGGTTGAATAAGAAAATTAGACTTGATAAGTTTCTTTTCCTTACTCATTTGGAGTTGTAGCTCATGTACCTGGGCAGGTGTAAGAGGAGCCAAGCTGACCTTTCTTTTGTCATGTACAAAAGTGTAGAGATTGGTTCGGCTATCACGCCTGGTCTCTTTGTCAAACTGCCATGGTCTTCCTAGCAGAAGATGGCCAGCTTGAATGGGCACCACGTCGCACACGACTTGGTCTTGGTACTTGCCCACACTGAATGGCTCAGTGACTTGCTCATGGATCTTGAGCTCCACTTTGTCATCCAGCCATCTCAGTCTATATGGTCGAGGATGCCTTGTCTTCTCTAGACCTAGCTTATCAACCATATATGCACTAGCAACGTTAGTGCAAGAACCACCATCTATGATGAGGTTACATACCTTGCCCTTGATGGTTCAACGGCTGTGGAAGATGTTCTCCCTTTGGATGGTCTCTGAAGGATCCACCATTGCACTGAGGATGCGTCTAGTGACCAGCACTTCCCCCACATCAGGCTACTCAATGTCACCATATTCTTCTTTTGGTTCATAGTCCTCTTCATCTTGGGACTCATATTCTCCAGCCTCCGTAACCAGCATGACCCGGTTGTTTGGGCATTCCCTTGAGATGTGTTTACGACCCCTACACTTGAAACAAGTGATGTCACGTGATCTTTGAGGGTTAGAAGACTTACCAGGCTCTCTCTGGTCACGGGTGGGTTCAGGAGGCTTGCTCGTGAACCTTGACTCGATCTCTATGCTCTTGCCTTTGTCTACGGGCTTGGGCATGTTGATTGGTGCCCAAGGTGTCTTAGGCTTGCTGTGGATGTCTTGGCTCTTACGTTTGATGTGCTGCTCAGCCTGGACAGATAGGTGGAACAAGTCTTTGAAGTCATTGTAGATTTGCCTTTCCACCTTGCGGCTGATTCTTTCTTGGAGTCCATCGTAGAATTCTGCCATCAATGCTTCTTCATCATCATTGAGCTCCAATCTGTTCCTTAGCTTCTCGAACTCTTCATAGTACTCCTCTACTGATCTAGTACCCTGCTTAAGAGTACGAAAACGATGTTGCAAGTCTCTATGAAAGTAAGGTGGAACAAACCTTTGTCGCATGAGGTCTTTCATGTCGACCCATGAGTCTATGGGCCTCATTCTCTTCCTCCTTCTGTCAGATACCTCACGATCCCACCAGATAAGGGCATTGTCCGTGAGTTGTGCTACTGCCATTGAGACTCCCCTAGGTCCACGTTGGTTGTAATGGTCAAAGATATGATCCATTCTTCTCTCCCAATCTAGGTAAGCCTCGGGGTCTACTTTTCCTGCAAAACTTGGAGGAGTTAGCTTAACATCAGGATGAGTTACCCGGTTATAGGCATGTTCATCTCCATCCTCATGATGTCTAGGAGGCATTCTTGGTCTCTGGTGAAGACCATATGGCTCAAAGCCATCATCTTCTGCCTCTGGTTGCCGTGGAGGTCCTCTCGGCCTATGGTGATAGTTATGAGGTTGTGTGTCCTCATCTCCATCTGGCTGGGGTTCCTCTTGTTCGTGCCGTGTCCTAAGGTGCTCAGGACCCTCAGGACGGTCTTGCTCAGCTCTCACGTGCCTTATGGCCTGGAATCTCACCGGTCTTTCCACGCGCTCTAACCTCTCGCCTATGGATGCGAGTTGTGTTTGGAGTGTGGTGAACATGGCCATCATGGCTTTGGTGGCTTCTCTATTTTCTTCTGCCATTGTGCTACAAAGAAAGAAGACAAGTTATGATACTCCTAAATTATTAGGAGGGTTTTCTTTTATAAGGGGGGGGGATTCGAAAATGCAAAAAGGAAAAAATCTGAGAATTTGAAATTCAAAAATATGAAGATTTGAAAAAAAGGAAACTTTCTTGACAACTATTGCTAGCTGTCCAAATCGAATCCCTTAGGTATTTTTCCTATTTTCTTTTTCTTTTCTATTTAATTAGACTTCAAAATAATGGAAATATGATTCTAACAAAAAGGAAAACGTGAATGGCAATGCAAAAGTGAATCTAAACCCTAGTGATACATGTAGAAGGCTAGATGGACTCGGTTTGGAGTTTGATGTTATTTTTTATTTATTTTTCTTGAATGAGACTTAAACTAATGCAAGAACTAAAAACAAAACAAGCTAAAGGATAGAAACAACCTGGTATAGGAGCTTTAAGCTCTGATACCAAAATGATACAAGCCTTGATTCAAGGATGTATGCGCGTGGGCTGTTTGGAGAGGTTTAGGTGAGAAACTCGACCTTAGACTTCTTGGATAGGGGTTTTTGGGTTGGTATTCGATGGAAAGGTGAAGCGAACCACACGAGGGGTGATGAACCTCGTGATAAATCACAAACTTAGAACTAGGAGGGCTGGTTTCAACTAGATTCTAAGCGCACAAGATTCTTGAGAGAAAACTTGTTGGGGAAAAAGTTCTATCTTTATTAATATCAAAAAGGTTGTCAAACTACAATGCTGGAAGGAGCCTTATTAATATGCTCGACAACTTGACCTTCTAGGGTCGACCAAAATAAGAAAAGGAAAACTTACAAAAGTGCACAAAAGGAAAAGATACAAAAGTGTATAATCGAAAAAGGACCTATTCCTGAAATGCTTTGACTCAATAAAAGTAAATATTCTAGATCCTACCCTGCAAAACAGAAAGAGGCATATATTCGAATTGAAACTTACCTTAACTTACCTCATGGCCAAGAAATGGAAGGTGGCCGTCCTTGTGGCATGCACGCGCCTTGTTCCTAGTCTTCGACTTTGAGTAGGGTTAGGAATCTTTGGGCCCTGACCTCTCTTGCCACTAAAGCCCAAGTCTCTGATGTCCCTTGTGTTGTTGAGAAGCCATTGGACTCTTCCTTGCACTTTTGGCCTATTGTCCTTAGTCGATCTTCCTCTAGGAGCTTGTCGACCCATAAGCTGAATTTGTGGAAGAGTGCCCTTGATCTGCTTCTTGTCATTGCTCCTTGAGGTACCAGTGGTGTAGATACTTCCTCTAGGTGCATGTCCTAGAGCTAGCTCATTTGGTCCGAGTCCTCTTGTGTAGAAGTGGAAATGCGCGTGTACTCGGCTGGATCAGCTGTACCGGCTGGATTGTGCGAGGTACTGGCCGGAATGCCTTCGGACCGGCCAAGTTGATCCCAGAGTTGGCGGCATCACCAGAGGGACCGGCTGTGTCATCCACGTCGCCACCAAGTGTTCCAGAAGATTGAGCCTCTCCGCCGGCAATGCTGGGTTGCTCTGGTCCTTGTGGTCGAGGGTCCGGCGGTACTGCTTGGGCCGGCAGGCGTGCCAGATGGTCCCACTGTCTCGGGCAAGCTTCCTCGTCGGCCAGTCTGGTCTCCTGGCTGGATGTACGACCTGATGTCCTCATCAACTGGTGTAGAGACTTCCTCTAGATGCATGTCCAGAAGCTGGTAGCTTATCTGGTCCGAGTCTCCTTGTGTAGATGTTGAAATGCCCGTGCTCTCGGCTGGATCGGCTGTACCGGCTAGACTGTGCGAGGTACGGGCCGAAATGTCTTCTGCTCCGGCCAAGTTGATTCTGGAGCCGGAGGCGTCACCAATTGGACCGGCGGTGTCATCCACGTCGCCTCCAGTTGGGCCGGAGGTTTGGGCCTGTTCGCCGACAATGTTGATCGGTCCGGCCCGGTTGGTCGAAGGTCCGGCGGTACCGGTTAGGCCGGCAGACGTGCCAAATGGCCCGGCTGTCTCGGGCAAGCTCCCTGGTCGGCCAGTCTGGTCTCCTGGCCGGCCATAGGACTTGATGTCCCCATCATTACAGGTTAATGAAGAGAAAATTCGAGCCATACAAGAATGGCCAACACCAAGCAACATCAGCCAAGTAAGGAGTTTCCACGGTCTGGCCAGCTTCTACAGAAGATTCGTGCCCAACTTCAGCTGTATTGCCTCACCATTGATGGCAGTAGTGAAGAAGAACGTGGGATTCAGCTGGGGAGAAGCTCAGGAGATAGCGTTCCAGGCCTTGAAGGACAGCCTCACCTATGCACCAGTGCTAGTCTTGCCCGACTTCAACAAGACATTTGAAGTGGATTGCGATGCCTCTGGAATAGGCATAGGAGCGGTGCTAACTCAAGGAGGAAGGCCAGTGGAATACTTCAGTGAGAAGCTAGGTGGTGCCACTGAACTACCCCACTTATGACAAGGAGTTTTATGCCCTAGTCCGAGCATTGGAGACTTGGCAGCATTACTTGCTGTCCAAGGATTTTGTGATCCACACTGATCACGAGACTCTCAAACACCTCAGAGGACAAACCAATCTCAAGAGGAGACATGCCAGGTGGATGGAGGTCATAGAGACCTTCCCATACGTCATCAAGTACAAGAAGGGCAAGGACAATGTGGTAGCCGATGCACTATCAAGGAGGTTTGCCTTGATATCCACCATGGAGGCAAAGGTCCTAGGGTTCGAGCACATCAAGGACCTATACATCAAAAGGTTAGAAGAAGCCCATTGTGCAAGGTGCATCACTTGCAAAAAGGCGAAGTCCCGAGTGCACCCTCGCGGGTTGTATCTCCCACTGCCCATACCTACACATCCATTGGTGGACATCTCAATGGACTTCGTTCTAGGTCTGCCCAAGATCAACCACAAAGATGCAATCTTTGTAGTGGTGGACATATTCTCCAAGATGGCACATTTCATTCTGTGTGCCAATGTTATTGATGCCACACAAACAGCCGAGCTGTTCTTCAAGGAGATAGTACGGCTTCATGGAGTGCAAAGGACCATCGTATCAGACAGGGACACCAAGTTCCTCAGCCATTTCTGGAGGACCCTTTGGAGGAAGCTAGGCACGAAGCTGCTCTTCTCTACCACCTGCCACCCTCAAACCGATGGCCAAACTGAAGTAGTCAACCGGACATTGTCAACTCTTCTCAGGACTACACTAGGGAAGAACCTCAAAACTTGGGTAGAGTGCTTGCCATTCATAGAGTTCGCATACAACCGAGCCGTGCACTCAGAAACCAAGAAAACCTCCTTTGAAGTAGTATACGGCTTCAACCCTCTCACACCATTGGAGCAAACGCCATTGGCACCAGCAGAGATGACCAACCTCAACGGAGCATCCAAGGCAGAGTTCATAAGGAAGTTACACCAGAAGGTAGCAGAAAACTTGGAGAAGAGGACCGGGCAGTACGTGACTCATGCCAACAAGGGAAGAAAGGAGGTGATCTTTCAACCAGGTGATTGGGTGTGGCTACACGTACGGCAGGAGAGGTTCCCCAACCTAAGGAGTTCCAAGCTAGAACCAAGAGGAGATGGACCATTCAGAGTGCTAGAGAGGATCAACAACAACGCCTACCGGATCGAGCTCCCAGGTGAGTTTAATGTGTCCAACACGTTCAACGTAACTGACTTATCCCCTTTCCATGCAGATGAACCAGTTTTGAGGTCAAAACCTACTGAAGAGGGAGGGGATGATGAGGACATCAGGTCGTATGTCCAGCCAGGAGACCAGACTGGCCAACCAGGAAGCTTGCCCGCGACAGCCGGGCCATCTGGCACGTCTGCCGGCCCAAGCGGTACTGCTGGACCCTCGACCAATAGGACCAGACCGATCACCATTGCCAGCGGAGAGGCCCAAGCTTCCAGCACACTTGGTGGCGACGTGGATGACACCGCCGGTCCCCTTAGTGATGCCGCCGACTCCGGGATCGACTTGGCTGGTCCTGAAGGCATTCCGGCCAGTACCTCGCACAGTCCAGCCGGTACAGCCGATCCAGCCGAGTACACAAGCATTTCAACTTCTATACAAGGAAACTCGGACCAGATAAGCTACCAGCTTCAGGACATGCATCTTGAGGAAGTCTCCACACCAGTCGTGCCAGCAGGAGCAATGACATGGAGCAGAACAAGAGCACTCTTCCAAAAGTTCAACTTATGGGTCGACAAGCTCCTAGAGGAAGATCAACTAAGGACAATGGGCCAGAAGTGCAAAGAAGAGTCCAAAGGCTTCTCAACAATGCAAGGAACTTCAGAGACTTGGGTTTTAGTGGCAAGAGATGTCGGGGCCCAAAGATTCCTAACCCTACTCCAAGTCGAAGACTAGGAGCAAGGCGTGTGCATGCCACAAGGACGGCCACCTTCCATTTCTTGGCCGTGAGGTAAGTAAGGTAAGTTTTCAATACGAATATTTTCCTCTTTTTGTTTTGCAGGGTAGGATCTAGAATATTTACATTTCTTGAGTCAAAGACATTTTAGGAATAGGTCCTTTTTCGGTTATGCACTTTTGTAAATTTTCCATTTGTGCACTTTTGTAGACTTTCCTTTTCTTTATTTGAGTCGACCCTAGAAGGTCAAGCTGTCGAGCATATTAATAAGGCTCCTTCCAGCATGTAGTTCAACAACCTTTTTGATATTAATAAAGTAGAACTTTCTTCTAACAAGTTTTCTCTCTAAGAATCTTGTGCGCTTAGAATCTAGTTGAGAGCAGCCCTCCTAGCTCTAAGTTTGTGATTTATCACGAGGTTCATCACCCTTCGTGTGGTTCACTTCACTCCTCCATCAAATACCAACCCAAAAACCCCTATCCAAGAAGTTTAAGATCGAGTTTCTCACCTAACCTTCTCCAAACAGCCCACGCGCATATAAGCCTTGAATCGAGGCTTGTATCATTTTGGTATCAGAGCTTAAAGCTCCTAAACCAGCTTGTTTCTATCCTTTAACTTGTTTTGTTTCTTGTTCTTGCATTACTTTAAGTTTCATTCAAGAAAATAAAAAAAATAATATCTAAGTTCATACCGAGTGCATCTAGTTCCTAAGTGCATCACTAGGTTCTAGAATCATTCTTGCATTGCTATTTTCGACTTTCCTTTTTGCTAGAATCACATTTCTATTATTTTTAAAGTTAAATTAAAAGAAAAGAAAAAGAAAATAGGAAAAATACCTAAAGGATTCGAATTGGACAGCTAGCAACAGTTGTCAAGAAAGTTTCCTTTTTATTCAAATCTTCATATTTTCGAATTTCCGATTCTCAGATTTTTTCCTTTTTGCATTTTTTCGAATCCCCCCATAAAAGAAAACCCTCCTAATAATTTAGGAGCAGCATAACTTGTCTTCTATCTTTGTAGTACGCAATGGTAGAAGAAAATAGAGAAGCAACCAAAGCCATGATGGCCATGTTCACCACCCTCCAAACGCAACTCTCATCCATAGGCGAGAGATTGGAGCGCGTGGAGAGGCCTGTGAGATTCCAGGCCATAAGGCACGTGAGAGCTGAGAAAGACCGTGCTGAGGGTCCTGAGCACCTTAGGACACGGCACGAACAGGAGGAGCCCCAGCCAGATGGAGATGAGGACACACAACCTCATAACTATCACCATAGGCCGAGAGGACCTCCACGGCAACCAGAGGCAGAGGATGATGGCTTCGAGCCATATGGTCTTCACCAGAGACCAAGGATGCCTCCTAGACATCATGAGGATGGAGATGAACACGCCTACAACCGGGTAACTCATCCTGATGTTAAGCTCACTCCTCCAAGTTTTGCAGGAAAAGTAGACCCTGAGGCTTACCTAGATTGCGAGAGAAGAATGGATCATATCTTTGATCATTACAACCAACCAGGGCCTAGGAGAGTCTCAATGGCAGTAGCACAACTCACGGACAATGTCCTCATCTGGTGGGATCGTGAGCTATCTGACAGAAGGAGGAAAAGAATGAGGCCCATAGACTCATGGGTCGACATGAAAGATGTCATGCGACAAAGGTTTGTTCCACCTTACTTTCATAGGGACTTGCAACGTCGTTTTCGTACTCTTAAGCAGGGTCCCAGATCAGTAGAGGAGTACTATGAAGAGTTCGAGAAACTAAGGAACAAGCTGGAGCTCAATGATGATGAAGAAGCATTGATGGCACAATTCTTGGATGGACTCCAAGAAAGAATCAGCTGCAAGGTGGAAAGGCAAATCTACAATGACTTCAAAGACTTGTTCCACCTATCTGTCCAGGCTGAGCAGCACATCAAACGTAAGAGCCAAGACATCCGCAGCAAGCCTAAGACGCCTTGGGTACCAAGCAACATTCTCAAGCCCGTAGACAAAGGCAAGAGCATAGAGATCGAGTCAAGGTTCAAGAGCAAGCCTCCTGAACCCACCCGTGACCAGAGAGAGCCTAGTAAGTCTTCTAACCCTCAAAGATCACGTGACATCACTTGTTTCAAGTGTAGGGGTCGTAAACACATCTCAAGGGAATGCCCAAACAACCGGGTCATGCTGGTTACGGAGGCTGGAGAATATGAGTCCCAAGATGAAGAGGACTATGAACCAAAAGAAGAATATGGTGACATTGAGTAGCCTGATGTGGGGGAAGTGCTGGTCACTAGACGCATCCTCAGTGCAATGGCGGATCCTTCAGAGACCATCCAAAGGGAGAACATCTTCCACAGCCGTTGAACCATCAAGGGCAAGGTATGTAACCTCATCATAGATGGTGGTTCTTGCACTAACGTTGCTAGTGCATATATGGTTGATAAGCTAGGTCTAGAGAAGACAAGGCATCCTCGACCATATAGACTGAGATGGCTCGATGAAAAAGTGGAGCTCAAGATCCATGAGCAAGTCACTGTGCCATTCAGTGTGGGCAGGTACCAAGACCAAGTCGTGTGCGACATGGTGCCCATGGAAGCTGGCCATCTTCTGCTAGGAAGGCCATGGCAGTTTGACAAGGAGACCAGGCTTGATGGCCGAACCAATCTATACACTTTCGTGCATGACAAGAGAAAGGTCAGCCTCGCTCCTCTTACACCTGCCCAGGTACATGAGCTTCAACAGCAAATGAGTAAGGAAAAGAAGCTCATTAAATCTAACTTTCTAATTCAACCGAGTCATGTCCGGAGAGCTTTAGCCTCGAAGGATCTAATGCTACTAATGGTTTTCAAAGAAGTGTTGAATGTAGAAAAAGAACAGGTAGAGCTACCTCCTGAAGTCGCAGCTCTCTTCAACAAGTTCCAGGATGTATTTCCAGAGGAGATACCAGCAGGCTTGCCTCCTTTACGTGGTACAGAACCCCAAATTGATCTAGTGCCCGGAGCAGCCCTGCCCAACCGGCCAGCCTACCGGATGAGTCCAGAGGAGTCCAAGGAGCTTGAGAAGCAAGTCAAGGAGCTCCTGGAGAAAGGCTATGTTCCAGAGATCCTCAGTCCATGTGCCGTACCAGTGCTACTAGTGCCCAAGAAGGATGGGACTTGGCGCATGTGCGTGGACTGCCGAGCAATCAACAACATCATAGTCAAGTACCGGCATCCAATACCACGGCTGGATGACATGCTAGATGAGCTGAGTAGAGCCACGGTCTTCTCCAAGATAGAACTCAAGAGTGGATACCAACAGGTCAGGATGAAAGAAGGTGATGAATGGAAGACTGCTTTCAAGACAAAGCAAGGGCTCTACGAGTGGACAGTCATGCCATTTGGCTTGACTAATGCCCCAAGCTCCTTCATGCGCCTTATGAACCAAGTTCTTAGGGCGTACATCAGTAAGTTTGTAGTGGTTTACTTTGATGACATACTAGTTTATAGTAAGTGCCTACGGGAACACCTCACACATCTTGAGATGGTACTTAAAACCCTTCGACAAGAAGAGCTTTATGCCAATCTCAAGAAGTGCATCTTTTGTACCGATAAACTTGTCTTTTTAGGTTTTGTTGTAAGTTCACAGGGCCTACAGGTTGATGAAGAGAAGATTCGAGCAATACAAGAATGGCCAACACCAGGCAACAGCAGTCAAGTAAGGAGCTTCCACGGACTGGCCAGCTTCTATAGGAGATTCGTGCCCAACTTCAGCAGTATTGCGTCACCATTGATGGCAGTAGTGAAGAAGAATGTGGGATTCAGCTGGGGGGAAGCTCAGGAGAAGGCATTCAAGGCCTTGAAGGACAGCCTTACATATGCACCAGTGCTAGTCTTGCCCGACTTCAACAAGACGTTTGAAGTAGAGTGTGATGCCTCTGGAATAGGCATATGAGCAGTGCTAACCCAAGGAGGGAGGCTAGTGGCATACTTCAGTGAGAAGCTAGGTGGTGCCTCACTGAACTACCCAACTTATGACAAGGAGCTTTATGCCCTTGTCCGAGCATTGGAGACTTGGCACCATTACTTGCTGTCCAAGGAGTTTGTGATCCACACTGATCATGAGACTCTCAAACACCTCAGAGGGCAAACCAATCTCAAGAGGAGACATGCCAGGTGGATGGAGTTCATAGAGACCTTCCCGTACATCATCAAGTACAAGAAGGGCAAAGATAATGTGGTAGCTGATGCACTATCAAGGAGGTTTGCCTTGATATCCACCATGGAGGCAAAGGTCCTAGGGTTCAAGCACATCAAGGACCTATACAAGGATGATCCTGACTTTGCTGAGAGCTACAAGGAGTGTGGCACAGGGAGTCATGGCAAGTTCTACATCCATGAGGGATTCTTGTTCCGAGAAAGAAGGCTTTGCATACCACAAGGATCATTAAGGGAGCTTATCATCCGAGAAGCTCATGGAGGAGGACTCATGGGCCACTTTGGTGTCGACAAGACTCTAGCAGTGGTCAAGGAGAACTTCTACTGGCCACACATCAAGAGGACAGTAGAAGCTCATTGTGCAAGATGCATCACTTGCAAGAAGGCAAAGTCTCGAGTGCAACCTCACGGGTTGTATCTCTCACTGCCCATACCTACACATCCATGGGTGGACATCTCAATGGACTTTGTTCTAGGTCTGCCCAAGATCAACCACAAAGATGCAATCTTTGTAGTGGTGGACAGATTCTCCAAGATGGCACACTTCATTCCATGTGCCAATGTCAATGATGCCACACAAACAGCGGAGCTGTTCTTCAGGGAGATAGTACGGCTTCATGGAATGCCAAGGACCATCGTATCAGACAGGGACACCAAGTTCCTCAGCCATTTCTGGAGGACCCTTTGGAGAAAGCTAGGCACGAAGCTACTCTTCTCTACCACCTGCCATCCTCAAACCGATGGCCAAACTGAAGTTGTCAACAGGACACTATCAACTCTTCTCAGAACTACACTAGGGAAGAACCTAAAGACTTGGGTGGAGTGCCTGCCATTCATAGAGTTCGCTTACAACTGAGCCATGCACTCAGCAACCAAGAAGACACCATTTGAAGTGGTATACGGCTTCAACCCTCTCACCCAATTGGAGCAAACACCACTACCACCAGCTGAGATGACCAACCTCAACGGAGCATCCAAGGCAGAGTTCATAAGGAGATTACACCAGAAGGTAGCAGAAAACATGGAGAAGAGGACCGGACAGTACGTGACTCATGCCAACAAGGGAAGAAAGGAGGTGATCTTTCAACCAGGCGATTGGGTGTGGCTACACCTATGGCAGGAGAGGTTCCCAAACCTAAGGAGTTCCAAGCTAGCACGAAGAGGAGATGGACCATTCAGAGTGCTCGAGAGAATCAACAACAACGCCTACCGGATCGAGCTCCCAGGTGAGTTTAATGTGTCCAATACGTTCAATGTTACTGACTTAGCCCCTTTCCATGCAGATGAACCAGTTTTGAGTACAAAACCTACTGAAGAGGGAGGGGATGATTAGGACATCAGGTCGTACATTCAGCCAGGAGACCAGACTGGCCGACCAGGAAGTTTGCCCAAGACAGCCGGACCATCTGGCACGCCTGCCGGCCCAAGCAGTACCGCCGGACCCTCGACCACAAGGACCAGAGCAACCAGCATTGCCGGCGGAGAGGCCCAAGCTTCCGGCACACTTGGTGGCAACGTGGATGACACCACCGGTCCCTATGGTTATGCCGCCAACTCTGGGATCAACTTGGCTGGTCCTAAAGGCATTCCGGCCAGTACCTCGCACAATCCAGCCGGTACAGCCGAGTACACGCGCATTTCCACTTCTACACAAGAGGACTCGGACCAAATGAGCTACCAGCTCCAGGACATGCACCTAGAGGAAGTATCTACACCAGTGGTACCTCAAGGAGCAATGACAAGAAGCAGATCAAGGGCACTCTTCCACAAATTCAGCTTATGGGTTGACAAGCTCCTAGAGGAAGATCGACTAAGGACAATGGGCCAGAAGTGAAAAGTAGAGTCCAATGGCTTCTCAACAACACAAGGGACATCAGAGACTTGGGCTTTAGTGGCAAGAGAGGTCAGGGCCCAAAGATTCTTAACCCTACTCCAAGTCGAAGACTAGGAGCAAGGCGCGTGCATGCCACAAGGACGGCCACCTTCCATTTCTTGGCCATGAGGTGAGTTAAGGTAAGTTTCAATTCGAATATATGCCTCTTTCTGTTTTGCAGGGTAGGATCTAGATGCTTTACATTTTTGAGTCAAGAACATTTTAGGAATAGGTCCTTTTTCGGTTATACACTTTTGTATCTTTTCCATTTGTGCACTTTTGTAAACTTTCCTTTTCTTTATTTGAGTCGACCCTAGAAGGTCAAGCTGTCGAGCATATTAATAAGGATCCTTCCAGCATTGTAGTCCGACAACCTTTTTGATATTAATAAAGATAGAACTTTTTCCCCAACAAGTTTTCTCTCAAGAATCTTGTGCGCTTAGAATCTAGTTGAGACCAGCCCTCCAAGCTCTAAGTTTGTGATTTATCACGAGGTTCATCACCCCTCGTGTGGTTCACTTCACCTTTCCATCGAATACCAACCCAAAAACCCCTATCCAAGAAGTCTAAGGTCGAGTTTCTCACCTAGCCTTCTCCAAACAGCCCACGCGCATATAAGCCTTGAATCGAGGCTTGTATCATGAACTCTGCCTTGGATGCTCCGTTGAGGTTGGTCATCTCAGCTGGTGGCAGTGGCGTTTGCTCCAATGGGGTGAGAGGGTTGAAGCCATATACTACTTCAAATGGTGTCTTCTTGGTTGCTGAGTGCACGGCTCGGTTGTAAGCGAACTCTATGAATGGCAGGCACTCCACTCAAGTCTTGAGGTTCTTCCCTAGTGTAGTCCTGAGAAGAGCTGATAGTATCCTGTTGACAACTTCAGTTTGGCCATCGGTTTGAGGATGGCAGGTGGTAGAGAAGAGTAGCTTCATGCCTAGCTTCCTCCAAAGGGTCCTCCAGAAATGGCTGAGGAACTTGGTGTCCCTGTCTGATACAATGGTCCTTGGCACTCCATGAAGCCGTACTATCTTCCTGAAGAACAGCTCACTGTTTGCATGGCATCATTGACATTGGCACACGGAATGAAGTGTGCCATCTTGGAGAATCTGTCCACCACTACAAAGATTGCATCTTTGTGGTGTATCTTGGGCAGACCTAGGACAAAGTCCATTGATATGTCCACCCATGGATGTGTAGGTCTGGGCAGTGGGAGATACAACCCGTGAGGTTTCACTCGGGACTTTGCCTTCTTGCAAGTGATGCATCTTGCACAATGAGCTTCTACTGTCCTCTTGATGTGTGGCAAGTAGAAGTGCTCCTTGACCACTGCTAGAGTCTTGTCGACACCAAAGTGGCCCATGAGTCCTCCTCCATGAGCTTCTCGGATGATAAGCTCCCTCAATGATCCTTGTGGTATGCACAGCCTTCTCTCTCGGAACAAGAATCCCTCATGGATGTAAAACTTGCCACGACTCCCTGTGCCAACCTCCTTGTAGCTCTCAGCAAAGTCAGGATCATCCTTTTATAGGTCCTTGATGTGCTCGAACCCTAGGACCTTTGCCTCCACGGTTGATATCAAGGCAAACCTCCTTGATAGTGCATCGGCTACCACATTGTCATTGCCCTTCTTGTACTTGATGACGTACGGGAAAGTCTCTATGAACTCCATCCACCTGGCATGTCTCCTCTTGAGATTCGTTTGCCCTCTGAGGTGTTTGACAGTCTCATGATCAGTGTGGATCACAAACTCCTTGGACAGCAAGTAATGCTGCCAAGTCTCGAATGCTCGGACAAGGGCATAAAGCTCCTTGTCATAAGTGGGGTAGTTCAGTGAGGCACCACCTAGCTTCTCACAGAAGTATGCCACTGGTGTCCCTCCTTGGGTTAGCACTGCTCCTATGCCAATTCCAGAGGCATCACACTCCACTTCAAACGTCTTGTTGAAGTCGGGCAGGACTAGCACTGGTGCATGAGTAAGGCTGTCTTTCAAGGCCTTGAATGCATTCTCCTGAGCTTCTCCCCAGCTGAATCCCACGTTCTTCTTCACTACTGCCGTCAATGGTGAGGCAATACTGCGGAAGTTGGGCACGAATCTCCTATAGAAGCTGGCCAGTCCGTAGAAGCTCCTTACTTGGCTGATGTTGCCTGGTGTTGGCCATTCTTGTATGGCTCGAATATTCTCTTCATCAACCTGTAGGCCCTGTGAACTTACAACAAAACCTAAAAAGACAAGTTTATCAGTACAAAAGATGCACTTCTTGAGATTGGCATAAAGCTCTTCTTGTCGAAGGGGTTTAAGTACCATCTCAAGATGTGTGAGGTGTTCCCGTAGGCACTTACTATAAACCAATATATCATCAAAGTAAACCACTACAAACTTACTGATGTATGCCGTAAGAGCTTGGTTCATAAGGCGCATGAAGGTGCTTGGGGCATTAGTCAAGCCGAATGGCATGACTGTCCACTCGTATAGCCCTTGCTTTGTCTTGAAAGCAGTCTTCCATTCATCACCTTCCTTCATCCTGACCTGGTGGTATCCACTCTTGAGTTCTATCTTGGAGAAGACCGTGGCTCCACTCAGCTCATCTAGCATGTCATCCAGCCGTGGTATTGGATGCCGGTACTTGACAGTGATGTTGTTGATTGCTCGGCTCGGCAGTCCACGCACATTCGCCAATTCCCATCTTTCTTGGGCACTAGTAGCACTGGTATGGCACATGGACTGAGGCTCTCTCGAACATATCCTTTCTCCAGGAGCTCCTTGACTTGCTTCTCAAGCTCCTTGGACTCCTCTGGACTCATCCGGTAGGCTGGCCGGTTGGGCAGGGCTGCTCCGATGTCCCGTCGGGCCATGATAAACTGGTTTTGTAAAATACAAAAGAAATAGCTGGAGTGCTTCAAAAAATCTGAAACTCTAACAGAAAATAGGTTTCATTGTCCTTATGAAGCCTGCAAAAAATCAGATTAAAATTCCAAGTATTTATTTTTTTAGAGGGCCAGTGACTCCTCAGACATATCAATGTACTGTGGTGGCAGTCCGGAAAAAGGCACTAATGCTATGTAAGGGTGTGGTGCCCCTTCGAGGTGGGATGGGTCCGAAGGGTAATCCGAGCTGGGGTCGGTTATGATCGGGTGATTTGCCGCTCACGATCGAGAGGAGCCACGATGTCCGAGGTCCGGCACCGAGCGTCGGACCATCTGGTCGTACATCCAGCCAGGAGACCAGACTGGCCGACCAGGAAGCTTGCCCGAGAAAGTAGGACCATCTGGCGCGCCTGCCGGACCAGACAGTACCGCCAGACCCTCGACCTATAGGACCAGACCGGTCAACATTGCCGGCGGAGAGGCCAAAGCTTCCGGCACACTTGGTGGGGACGTGGATGACACCGCCGGTCCCTCTGGTGACACCGCCGACTCCGGGATCAACTTGGCCGGTCCTGAAGTCATTCCGGCCAGTACCGCACACAATCCAGCCGGTACAGCCGATCCAGCCAAGTACACACGCACTTCTACTTCTACACAAGAAGACTCGGACCAAATGAGCTACCAGCTCCAGGACATGCACCTAGAAGAAGTATCTACACCAGTGGTACCTCCAGGAGCAATGACAAGAAGCAGATCAAGAGCACTCTTCCACAAATTCAGCTTATGGGTCGACAAGCTCCTAGAGGAAGAGCAGCTAAGGACAATGGGCCAGAAGAGCAAATTAGAGTCCAAAGGCTTCTCAACAACACAAGGAACATCAGAGACTTGGGCTTTAGTGGCAAGAGAGGTCAGGCCCAAAGATATTTAACCCTACTCCAAGTCGAAGACTAGGAGCAAGGCGCGTGCATGCCACAAGGACGGCCACCTTCCATTTCTTGGCCGTGAGGTGAGTTAAGGTAAGTTTACATTCGAATATATGCCTCTTTCTGTTTTGCAGGGTAGGATCTAGTTGCTTTACATTTTTGAGTCAAGAACATTTTAGGAATAGGTCCTTTTTCGGTTATGCACTTTTGTATCTTTTCCTTTTGTGCACTTTTGTAAACTTTCCTTTTATTTGTTTGAGTCGACCCTAGAAGGTCAAGCTGTCGAGCATATTAATAAGGCTCCTTCCAGCATTGTAGTTCGACATCCTTTTTGATTATTAATAAAGTAGAACTTTTCCCTACGAGCTTTCTCTCAAGAGAGACTTGTGCGCTTAGAACTTTTTCCCCAACA
>JAENJI010000565.1:0-11003 GCA_018901935.1 Pugionium cornutum
AAGAAAAATCAAATACAGTAGATTACCATTAGCATATATTTCAAATTTAAAATTTTCATTTCTTTTCTTGATAACGCCTTACCAAGAAAAGTGTTGTTTAATATTTTGTAACAAACATAATGGATAAAAAAGCCAAACATCTTTGTAACACTTAATATTTTTAATATTAATAGAAATCGAACTTTTCATCTATAGAAATCCTACAAGTTTAACCTATGAGTGCGTAACTGCCTCTTACCTTAAGCTTCTTGTGTTGTATCAAATAACTAACACTCTTTTTATAATACACTTCACCTCTCCTAACA
Source organism: Pugionium cornutum (assembly GCA_018901935.1). Classification (NCBI taxonomy): domain Eukaryota; kingdom Viridiplantae; phylum Streptophyta; class Magnoliopsida; order Brassicales; family Brassicaceae; genus Pugionium; species Pugionium cornutum. Next base: position 306 of record JAENJI010000565.1, read on the forward strand.
CTTCCCTTGATTTGACTCCACGAGAGAAAACAACCGTTAACTCATTAGATCCCAAATCTATCCAACTGACCATATCAACAGAAAGTGACCACCAAATCGTTTCTCAGCACAAATGGAAAACTTACAAAAATGCATAACCGAAAAATGACCTATTCCTAAAATATCTTTGACTCAAAAATGTAAACAATCTAAATCCAACCCTGCAAAACAGAAAGAAGCAAATACTCAAATCAAAAACTTACCTTTCTTACCTCACGGCCAAGAAATGAAAGGTGGCCGTCCTTGTGGAATGCACACACCATGCTTCTAGTCTTCGACTTGGAGTAGGGTTAGGAATCTTTGGGCCCTGACCTCTTGATGGGGACATCAGGTCGTATGGCAGGCCAGAAGACCAGACTGGCCGACCAGAAAGCTTGCATGAGACAGCCGGGCCATTTGGCACGTCTGCCGGCCCAAGCGGTACCACCGGACCCTCGACCAATAGGACCAGACCGATCAGCATCGCCGGCGGAGAGGCCCAAAACTCTGGCCCAACTGGTGGCGACGTGGATGACACCGCCGGCCCCATTGGTGACACCACCGACTTCGGGATCAACTTGGCCGGTCCAGAAGGCATTCCGGCCAGTGCCTCACACAGTCCAGCCGGTATAGCCGATCCAGCCGAGTACACGAGCATTTCAACATCTACACAAGGAGACTCGGACCAGATAAGCTACCAGATTCAGGACATGCATCTAGAGGAAGTCTCTACACCAGTAGTGCCACCAGGAGCAATGACAAGGAGAAGATCAAGAGCACTCTTCCACAAATTCAGCTTATGGGTCGACAAGCTCCTAGAGGATGATCGACAAAGGACAGTGGGCCAGAAGTGCAAAGAAGAATCCAAAGGCTTCTCAACAATGCAAGAGACTTCAAAGACTTGGGCTTTAGTGGCAAGAGAGGTCAGGGCCCAAAGATTCCTAACCCTACTCCAAGTCGAAGACTAGGAGCAAGCCGCGTGCATGCCACAAGGACGGCCACCTTCCATTTCTTGGCCGTGAGGTAAGAAAGATAAGTTTTTAATTTGAATATTTGCCTCTTTCTGTTTTGCAGGGTAGGATCTAGATTGTTTACATTTTTGAGTCAAAAATATTTTAGGAATAGGTCCTTTTTCGGTTATGCACTTTTGTACGTTTTCCATTTGTGCACTTTTGCAAATTTTCCTTTTCTTTCTTTGAGTCGACCCAAGAAGGTCAAGCTGTCGAGCATATTAATAAGGCTCCTTCCAGTATTGTAGTTCGATAACCTTTTTGATAATTAATAAAGTGCGAATTTTCTTCTTACAAGTTTTCTCTCTAAGATCTTGTGCGCTTAGAACCTAATCGAGACTAGCTCTCCTAGCTCTAAGTTTGTGATTTATCACGAGGTTCATCACCCCTCGTGTGTTTCTTTTCACCCTTCCATCAAATACCAACCCAAAAACTCCTATCCAAAAAGTCTAAGGTCGAGTTTCTCACCTAACCTTCTCCAAACAGTCCACGCGCATATAAGCCTTGAATCGAGGCTTGTATCATTTTGGTACGAGAGCTTAAAGCTCCTAAACCAGGTTGTTTCTATCCTTTAGTTAGTTTTGTTTCTTGTTCTTGCATTAGTTTAAGTCGCATTCAAGAAAAAATAAAAAAAATAACACTAAACCCCAAACCGAGTGCATCTAGCTTCTACGTGTATCACTAGGGCTTAAATTCACTTTTGCAATGCCATTCACATTTTCCTTTTTGTTCAAATCATATTTCCATTATTTTTAAGTTAAATTAAAAAGAAAAGAAAAAGAAAATAGGAAAAATACCAAAAGAAATCGAATTGGACAGCTAGCACAAGTTGTAGGAAGTTTCCATTTTTCTAAACTTTCTATTTTTCAAATTTTTCCTTTTTTCAGATTTTTCTTTTTTGCAATTTTCGAATTCCTGTATAAAAAACCCTACTAATCCACTTAGGAGCAAAATAACTTGTCTTCTTTCTATGTAGTAGGCAATGGCATACGAGAATAGAGAAGCAGCCGAAGCCATGATAGCCATGTTCACCACCCTCCAAACGCAACTCGCATCAATAGGCGAGAGGTTGGAGCGCGTGGAGAGGCCTGTGAGGTTCCAGACCATAAGGCACGTGAGAGCTGAGAAAGACCGTGCTGAGGGTCCTGAGCACCTTAGGACACGACACGAACAGGAGGAGCCCCAGCCAGATGGAGATTAGGACGCACAACCTCATAACTATCACCATAGGCCGAGAGGACCTCCACGGCAACCAGAGGCAGAAGGTGATGGCTTCGAGCCATATGGACATCACCAGAGAGCAAGGATGCCTCCTAGACATCATGAGGATGGAGATGAACACGCCTACAACCGGGTAACTCATCCTGATGTTAAGCTAACACCTCCGAGTTTTGCAGGAAAAGTAGACCACGAGGCTTACCTAGATTGGGAGAGAAGAATGGATCATATCTTTGATCATTACAACCAACCAGGGCCTAGGAGAGTCTCAATGGCAGTAGCACAATTCACGGACAATGCCTTAAGAGTGGATACCACCAGGTCAGGATGAAGGAAGGTGATGAGTGGAAGACTGCTTTCAAGACAAAGCAAGGGCTCTACGAGTGGACAGTCATGCCATTCGGCTTGACTAATGCCCCAAGCACCTTCATGCACCTTATGAACCAAGTTCTTAGGGCGTACATCAGTAAGTTCGTTGTAGTTTATTTTGATGATATATTAGTTTATAGTAAGTGCTTAAGGGATCACCTCACACATCTTGAGTTGGTGCTTAAAACCCTTCGACAAGAAGAGCTTTATGCCAACCTCAAGAAGTGCATCTTTTGTACTGATAAACTTGTCTTTTTAGGTTTTGTTGCAAGTTCACAGGGCCTACAGGTTGATGAAGAGAAGATTCGAGCCATACAAGAATGGCCAACACCAAGCAACATCAGCCAAGTGAGGAGCTTCCACGGACTGGCCAGCTTCTACAGAAGATTTGTGCCCAACTTCAGCAGTATTGCCTCACCATTGACGGCAGTAGTGAAGAAGAACGTGGGATTCAGCTAGGGAGAAGCTCCGTAGAAGGCATTCCAGGTCTTGAAGGACAGCGTCACACATGCACCAGTGCTAGTCCTGCCCGACTTCAACAAGACGTTTGAAATGGAGTGTGATGCCTCTGGAACAGGCATAGGAGCAGTGCTAACCCAAGGAGGGAGGCCAGTAGCATATTTCAGTGAGAAGCTAGGTGGTGCCTCACTGAACTACCCCACTGATACAAGCCTCGATTCAAGGCTTATATGCGCGTGGGCTGTTTGGAGAAGGTTAGGTGAGAAACTCGACCTTAGACTTCTAGGATAGGGGTTTTTGGGTTGGTATTCGATGGAGGGGTGAAGTAAACCACACGAGGGGTGATGAACCTCGTGATAAATCACAAACTTAGAGCTAGGAGGGCTGGTCTCAACTAGGTTCTAAGCGCACAAGATTCTTAGAGAGAAAACTTGTTGGAAGAAAGTTTTACTTTATTAATATCAAAAAGGTTCTCGAACTATGGAAGGAGCATTATTAATATGCTCGATAGCTTGACCTTCTAGGGTCGACTCAAAGAAAGAAAAGGAAAGCTTACAAAAGTGCACAAATGGAAAATGTACAAAAGTGCATAACCAAAAAAAGACCTATTCCTAAAATGTCATTGACTCAAAAAAATGTAAATATTCTAGATCCTACCCTGCAAAACAGAAAGAGGCATATTTGAATTGAAAACTTACCTTACTCACCTCACGGCCAAGAAATGGAAGGTGCCTTGTGGCATGCATCGCCGCTTGCTCCTAGTCTTCGACTTGGAGTAGGGTTAAATCTTTGGGCCCTGACCTCTTGCCACTAAAGCCCAAGTCTCTGAGTTCCTTGTGTTGTTGAGAAGCCTTTGGACTCTTTTGCACTTTTTGGCCCATTGTCCTTAGTCGATCTTCCTCTAGGAGCTTGTCAACCCATAAGCTGAATGGAAGAGTGCTGATCTGCTTCTTGTCATTGCTCCTGGTGGCACCACTGGTGTAGAAACTTCCTCTAGATGCATGTCCTGAGCTGGTAGCTTATCTGGTCCGATCCTTGTGTAGAAGTGGAAGTGTGCGTGTACTCGGCTGGATGGCTGTACCGGCTGGATTGTGCGCGGTACTGGCCGGAATGACTTCAGGACCAGCCAAGTTGATCCCGGAGTCGGCGGTGTCATCAGGAGGACCGGCGGTGTCATTCACGTCCCCACCAAGTGTGCCGGAAGCTTGGGCCTCTCCGCCGGCGATGTTGACCGGTCTGGTCCTATAGGTCGAAGGTCCGGCGGTACTGTCTGGTCCGGCAGGCGTGCCAGATGGTCCTGCTGTCTCGGGCAAGCTTCCTGGTCGGCCAGTCTGGTCTCCTGGCTGGATATACGACCTGATGTCCTCATCATCCCTCCTCAGTAGGTTTTGTCCTCAAACTGGTTCTGCAAAGGCAAGTGTTACGGAACGATTGGACACATTAAACTCACCTGGAGCTCGATCCGGCGTTGTTGTTGATCCTCCAGCACTCTGAATGGTCCATCTCCTCTTGGTGCTAGCTTGGAACTCCTTAGGTTTGGGAACCTCTGTCAGTGTGTAGCCACACCCAATCGCCTGGTTGAAAGATCACCTCCTTTCTTCCTTTTGTTGGCATGAGTCACGATGTCCGGTCCTTTCTCCAAGTTTTCTGCTACCTTCTGGTGTAACTCCTTATGAACTCTGCCTTGGATGCTCCATTGAGGTTGGTCATCTCAGCTGGTGGTAGTGGCATTTGCTCCAATGGGGTGAGAGGGTTGAAGCCGTATACTACTTCAAATGGTGTCTTCTTGGTTGCTGAGTGCACTGCTCGGTTGTAAGCGAACTCTATGAATGGCAGGCACTCCACCCAAGTCTTTAGGTTCTTCCCTAGTGTAGTCCTGAGAAGGGTTGATAGTGTCCTGTTGACAACTTCAGTTTGGCCATCGGTTTGAGGATGGCAGGTGGTAGAGAAGAGTAGCTTCGTGCCTAGCTTTTTCCAAAGGGTCCTCCAAAAGTGGCTGAGGAACTTGGTATCCCTGTCTGATACGATGGTCCTTGGCACTCCATGAAGCCGTACTATCTCTCTGAAGAACAGCTCAGCTGTTTGAGTGGCATCATTGACATTGGCACATGGAATGAAGTATGCCATCTTGGAGAATCTGTCCACCACTACAAAGATTGCATCTTTGTGGTTGATCTTGGGCAGACCTAGAACAAAATCCATTGAGATGTCCACCCATGGATGTGTTGGTATGGGCAGTGGGAGATACAACCCGTGAGGTTGCACTGGGGACTTTGCCTTCTTGCAAGTAATGCATCTTGCACAATGTGCTTCTACTGTCCTCTTGATGTGTGGCCAGTAGAAGTGCTCCTTGACCACTGCTAGAGTCTTGTCGACACCAAAGTGGCCCATGAGTCCTCCATGAGCTTCTCGGATGATAAGCTCCCTTAGTGATCCCTGTGGTATCCTTCTCGAACAAGAATCCTCATGGATGTAGAATTGCCATGACTCCACTCCTTGTAGCTCTCAGCAAAGTCAGGATCATCCTTGTATAGGTCCTTGATGTGCTCGAATCCTAGGACCTTTGCCTCCATGGTTGATATCAAGGCAAACCTCCTTGATAGTGCATCGGCTACCATTGTCTTTGCCCTTCTTGTACTTGATGATGACGGAAGGTCTCTATGAACTCCATCCACCTGGCATGTCTCCTCTTGAGATTGGTTTGCCCTCTGAGGTGTTTGAGAGTCTCGTGATCAGTGTGGATCACAAAATCCTTGGACAGCAAGTAATGCTGCCAAGTCTCCAATGCTCGGACAAGGGCATAAAGCTCCTTGTCATAAGTGGGTAGTTCAGTGAGGCACCACCTAGCTTCTCACTGAAGTATGCCACTGGCCTCCCTCCTTGGGTTAGCACTGCTCCTATGCCTATTCCAGAGGCATCACATTCCACTTCAAACGTCTTGTTGAAGTCGGGAAGGACTAACACTGGTGCGTGTGTAAGGCTGTCCTTCAAGGCCCTGAATGCCTTCTCCTGAGCTTCTCCCCAGCTGAATCCCACGTTCTTCTTCACTACCGCCGTCAGTGGTGAGGCAATACTGCTGAAGTTGGGCACGAATCTCCTATAGAAGCTGGCCAGTCCGTGGAAGCTCCTTACTTGGCTGATGTTTTCTGGTGTTGGCCATTCTTGTATGGCTCGAATCTTCTCCTCATCAACCTGTAGGCCCTGTGAACTCACAACAAAACCTAAAAAGACAAGCTTATCAGTACAAAAGGTGCACTTCTTGAGATTGGCATAAAGCTCTTCTTGTCAAGGGTTTTAAGTACCATCTCAAGATGTGTGAGGTGTTCCCGTAGGCACTTACTATAAACCAAAATGTCATCAAAGTAAACTACTACGAACTTACTGATGTACGCCCTAAGAACTTGGTTCATAAGGTGCATGAAAGTGCTTGGGGCATTAGTCAAGCAAATGGCATGACTGTCCACTCGTAGAGTCCTTGCTTTGTCTTGAAAGCGGTTTTCCACTCATCACCTTCCTTCATTCTTACCTGGTGGTATCCACTTTGAGGTCTATCTTGAGAAGACCGTGGCTCCACTCAGCTCATCTAGCATGTCATCCAGCCGTGGTATTGGATGCCTACTTGACTGTGATGTTGTTGATTGCTCGGCAGTCCACACACATGCCAAGTCCCATCCTTCTTGGGCACTAGTAGCACTGGTACGGCACATGGACTGAGGCTCTCTCGAACATATCCTTTCTCCAGGAGCTGACTTGCTTCTCAAGCTCCTTGACTTCTGGACTCATCCGTAGGCTGGCCGGTTGGGCAGGGCTGCTCCGGGCACTAGATCAATCTGGTGTTCTATGCCACGTAAAGGAGGCAAGCCTGCTGGTATCTCCTCTGGAAATAAATCTTGGAACTTGTTGAGGAGAGTTGCTACTTCAGGAGGTAGCTCTACCTGTCCCTTTTCTACACTCAACACTTCCTTGAAAACCATTAGTAACATTAAATCCTTCGAGGCTAAAGCCCTCCGGACATGGCTTGGTTGAATAAGAAAATTAGACTTGTTAAGTTTCTTTTCCTTACTCATTTGGAGTTGTAGCTCATGTACCTGGGCAGGTGTAAGCGGAGCCAAGCTGACCTTTCTCTTGTCCTGCACAAAAGTGTAGAGATTGGTTCGGCCATCATGCCTGGTCTCTTTGTCAAACTGCCATGGTCTCCCTAGCAGAAGATGGCCAGCTTGCATGGGCACCACGTCGCACATGACTTGGTCTTGGTACTTGCCCACACAGAATGGCACAGTTACCTGCTCATGGATCTTGAGCTCCACTTTGTCATCGAGCCATCTCACTCTATATGGTCAAGGATGCATTGTCTTCTCTAGACCTAGCTTATCAACCATATATGCACTAGCAACGTTAGTGCAAGAACCACCATCTATGATGAGGTTACATACCTTGCCCTTGATGGTGCAACGGCTGTGGAAGATGTTCTCCTTTGGATGGTCTCTGAAGGATCCACCATTGCATTGAGGATACGTCTAGTGACCAGCACTTCCCCCACATCAGGGTACTCAATGTCACCGTATTCTTCTTCTGGTTCATATTCCTCTTCATCTTGGGACTCATATTCTCCTGCCTCCGTAATCAGCATGACTGGGTTGTTTGGGCACTCCCTTGAGATGTGTCCACGTCCCCTGCACTTGAAACAAGTTATGTCACGTGATCTTTGAGGGTTAGAAGACTTACCAGGCTCTCTCTGGTCACGGGTGGGTTCAGGGGGCTTGCTCTTGAACCTTGACTCGATCTCCACGCTTTTGCCTTTGTCCATTGTCTTAGGCATGTTTCTTGGTGCCCAAGGTGTCCTAGGCTTGCTGCGGATGTCTTGGCTCTTACGTTTGATGTGCTGTTCAGCTTGCACAGATAGGTGGAACAAGTCCTTGAAGTCGTTGTAGATTTGCCTTTCCACCTTGCAGCTGATCCTTTCTTGGAGTCCATCCAAGAATTGCGCCATCAATGCTTCTTCATCATCATTGAGCTCCAATCTGTTCTAACCTTCGAACTCTTCATAGTACTCCTCTACTGATCTGGTACCCTGCTTAAATGCAACGACGTTGCAAATCTCTATGAAAGTAAGGTGGAATAAACCTTTGTCTCATGAGGTCTTTCATGTCGACCCATGAGTCTACGGGTCTCATTCTCTTCCTCCTTCTGTCAGATACCTCACGATCCCACCAGATGAAGGCATTGTCCGTGAGTTGTGCTACTGCCATTGAGACTCTCCTAGGTCCTGGTTGGTTGTAGTGATCAAAGATATGATCCATTCGCTTCTCCCAATCTAGGTAAGCCTCGGGGTCTTCTTTTCCTGCAAAAGTTGGAGGAGTTAGTTTAACATCAGGATGAATTACCCGGTTATAGGTGTGTTCATCTCCATCCTCATGACGTCTAGGAGGCATTCTTGGTCTCTGGTGAAGACCATATGGCTCAAAGCCATCATCTTCTGCCTCTGGTTGCCGTGGAGGTCCTCTCGGCCTATGGTGATAGTTATGAGGTTGCGTGTCCTCATCTCCATCTGGCTGGGGTTCCTCCAAGTGCCGTGTCCTAAGGTGCTCAGGACCCTCAGGACATCTTGCTCAGCTCTCACGTGCCTTATGGCCTGGAATCTTACTGGTCTCTCCAGCTCCAACCTCTCTCGCCTATGGATCGAGTTGTGTTTGGAGTGTGGTGAACATGGCCATCATGGCTTCAGATGCGTCTCTATTCTCTTCTCCCATGTGTGCTACAAAGAAAGAAGACAATTAGGGTGCTCCTAAATTATTAGGAGAGTTTCTTTTTATATGGGATTTGAAAAAATGCAAAAAAGAAAATCCTAAGGAAAGGAAATTCAAAAAATGTGAAGATTTGAGAAAAAGGAAACTTTCTTGACAACTTGTGCTAGCTGTCCAATTCAACTTCCTTTAGTATTCTTTCTATTTTCTTTTTATTTTCTTTTTAATTTAACTTAAAAATAAAGGAAATATGATTTAAACAAAAAGGAAAACGTGAATGGCAATGCAAAAGTGAATCTAAACCCTAGTGATACACGTGGGAGGCTAGATGCACTCGGTTTGGAGTTTGATGTTGTTTTTTTTTTTGATTTTTCTTGAATGCGACTTAAACTAATGCAAGAACTAAAAACAAGACAAGCAAAAGGATAGAAACAACCTGGTTTAGGAGCTTTAAGCTCTGATACCAAAATGATACAAGCCTTGATTCAAGGATGTATGCGCGTGGGCTGTTTGTAGAAGATTAGGTGAGAAACTCAACCTTAGGCTTCTGGATGGGGTTTTCTGGTTGGTAAACGATGGAAGGGTGAAGTGAACCACACGAGGGGTGATGAACCTCGTGATAAATCACAAACTTAGAGCTAGGAGGGCTGGTCTCAACTAGGTTCTAAGCGCACAAGTCTCTCTTGAGAGAAAGCTCGTAGGGAAAAAGTTCTACTTTATTAATAATCAAAAAGGTTGTCGAACTACAATGCTGGAAGGAGCCTTATTAATATGCTCGACAGCTTGACCTTCTAGGGTCGACCCAAATAAGAAAAGGAAAACTTACAAAAGTGCACAAAGGAAAAGATACAAAAGTGTATAATCGAAAAAGGACCTATTCCTAAAATGTTTTGACTCAATAAAAGTAAATATTCTAGATCCTACCCTGCAAAACAGAAAGAGGCAAATATTCTTATTGAAAACTTACCTTAACTTACCTCATGGCCAAGAAATGGAAGGTGGCCGTCCTTGTGGCATGCACGCGCCTTGCTCCTAGTCTTCGACTTGGAGTAGGGTTAAAAACCTTTGGGCCCTGACCTCTCTTGCCACTAAAGCCCAAGTCTCTGATGTTCCTGGTGTTGTTGAGAAGCCTTTGGACTCTAATTTTCTCTTCTGGCCCATTGTCCTTAGCTGCTCTTCCTCTAGAAGCTTGTCGACCCATAAGCTGAATTTGTGGAAGAGTGCTCTTGATCTGCTTCTTGTCATTGCTACTGGAGGTACCACTGGTGTAGATACTTCCTCTAAGTGCATGTCCTGGAGCTGGTAGCTCATTTGGTCCGAGTCCTCTTGTGTAGAAGTGGAAGTGTGCGTGTACTCGGCTGGATGGCCTGTACCGGCTGGATTGTGCGCGGTACTGGCCGGAATGACTTCAGGACTGGCCAAGTTGATCCCGGAGTCGGTGGTGTCATCAGGGGGACCGGCGGTGTCATTCACGTCCCCACCAAGTGTGCCGGAAGCTTGGGCCTCTCCGCCGGCGATGTTGACCGGTCTGGTCCTATAGGTCGAGGGTCCGGCGGTACTGTCTGGTCCGGCAGGCGCGCCAGATGGTCCTGCTGTCTCGGGCAAGCTTCCTGGTCGGCCAGTCTGGTCTCCTGGCTGGATGTACGACCTGATGTCCTCATCAGAGAGTCTCCATGGCAGTAGCACAACTCACGGATAATGCCCTCATCTGGTGGGATCGTGAGGCTGCTGACTGTAGGAGAAGGAGATTGAGGCCCGTAGACTCTTGGGTCGACATGAAGGATCTCATGAGGCAAAGGTTTGTCCCACCATATTTCCATAGGGATTCGCAACAACGTTTTCGTACTCTTAAAAAGGGCACATGATCAGTAGAGGATTAC
>JAENJI010000566.1:0-52983 GCA_018901935.1 Pugionium cornutum
ACATAATTTGAATGGAGAAATTGTGCATCCCTTGGATGCAGAAGCATGGAAACATTTTCAACAGGTTTATCCTAGTTTTGCATATGAGCCTAGAAACGTATACCTCGGGTTATCTACAGATGGATTCAACCCTTTTGGGAAGCATATGAGGCAATACTCATTGTGGCCAGTTATCGTTACACCTTATAATTTGCCGCCTTCTTTGTGCATGAAACGAGAGTTTTTATTTCTAACAATTCTCGTCCCTGGCCCAGAGCATCCTAAGCGATCGCTTGATATTTTCTTGCAGCCACTAATTCATGAGTTAAAAATATTATGGGAAAATGGTGTCGAAGCATTCGATGTTTCCAACCAACAGAACTTTTTGATGCGAGTTGTACTTATGTGGACGATAAGTGATTTTCCAGCATATGGTATGTTATCAGGATGGTCGACGCATGGAAGATTAGCATGCCCATATTGTCAAGATAATACTGAAAACAAAAAAAAATTTGATGCTCCACCTCCTATCCTTGATGGGAATTATATATTGACTCAACTTAGAGATTTTGGTGTTGAGAGAACGACTTCTTGTGGAGGTAACGGACATTACCCTGTTGATGGTTGTGGCGAATACCATAATTGGCACAAGAAGAGCATTTTTTGGGATTTACCATATTGGAAGGACCATTTGTTGCGCCATAATCTAGATGTTATGCACATTGAGAAGAATTTTTTCGACAACATAATGAATACCGTTCTAAATGTGCAAGGAAAAACAAAAGATAATTTGAAAGCTAGATTGGATTTGCCGGATATTTGTTCCCGGAAGGAACTACATGTAATGTCAAATGGAAAATCATTGTCTCTCGCATTCCGGTTGGATGCGCATGCAAAAGATGAATTCTTTGATTGGATTAAGCATAGTGTCAAATTTCCAGATGGATACGCATCTAATCTTCGTAATTGTGTCGATACTATTGAAGGTAAATTTTCAGGGATGAAAAGTCATGATTGTCATGTTGTCATGCAAAGATTATTCCCATTTGCCTTTAGCGATCTACTGCCTAAAAACGTCCACGGAGCAATTGCAGGTACGACGTTAAATTTACATTATTTTATATATATAATAATATTTTCATATATTATATGATATTAAAATATATTTTTTATGTAGGGATTGGTGCTTTTTTCCGAGATTTATGTACAAGATCACTTACTGTAGACGATATCCAAAATTTGGAGGGAAAAATACCGGTTCTCATTTGTAACCTGGAGAAAATATTTCCACCAGCATTTTTGATGTTATGGAGCATCTTCCTATTCACCTCCCTAGAGAAGCAGCCCTTGGAGGACCTGTTCAGTACAGATGGATGTATCCTTTTGAGAGATATATGTTCCACCTAAAGAAAAAGTTAAAAATCTTGCCAGGGTTGAAGGTTCAATCGTCGCACAAAGTATTAATGAAGAAACATCTAACTTTGCTAGCTACTATTTTCCATCGCAAGTGCAAACAAAAAATAGACAGCCTTCACGACATGATGATGGAGGAGAAAAACCAAGCTATCCAGTGTATGTGCCAGAAATATTTGCACAAATTGGACGTCTAAGTGGAAAAGGAAAGACGCGACGCCTATCAGAGGAGGAACACAATCACTTGCATTTGTATATTTTGACAAATTGCGATGACATTTTGGAATATGAAAGGTACATTCAATTTAATTTTGTTTTTAGTTATTATTATAATTTATTGTTAATTTATTTTTCATAATTAACAGGATATACATGGAACAAATACGTGTTCATTATTCAGATTACAGCGAGAATGAGTTGGCCGAACTTAAAAAAAGCGAATTTGCAAAATGGTTGCATTTTTATGTTAGTGTTACCACAATTATGTAATTTTCAATAATAATTTACTATATATATATATATTTATAATTTACTATATTCTATTATTTTGTAGGTTACTTCAGGTCCTTCTAGGGGTATAACGTTTCCCATGTGGTTAGTTGAGTTGGTGAGTGGTCCTATATTTACTGCAAAATCTTATCCAATGTACTGCACTCGTGGATATGCTTTTAAGCGTCATTGCGAAGGAAACTCACAAACAACTTGTAATTATGGTGTATCATCTCAATTGGGAGAAATTGTATACAATGGTATTCTTCGTGAAATATTAGAAGTTCACTATCCAAGAATGATTGATTTGATGTGTATTGTGTTCTATTGTGACTGGTATGACCTTGTCATGGGTCAACGTGAAGACGAATTTGGTGTTACATCTGTCCACTGTCGTAAGCGACATCAAAAATATGATCCTTTTATACTTGCATCACAAGCGGACCAGGTTTATTACATTCGATATCCTCGTGTGAGAAACAAGCAAGATCCTTTGATTACAGTGACCTCAATACATCCTAGAGGAATGGTATGTGGTATTACCGAACAAGAGCCTATGCAACAAAGCACAATTGGTAACTTAGGTTCAATAGACACTTCTCTTGAAGTTAACCTTGTTGTTGATGACACCACAAACGAATATTACAACGTGTTTCAAGATTCAGAAGAAGAGATTGGCGAGTTTGACGACCAAAATTCAGCAAATTCGGAATATTCATCAGATTCAGATTAAATTTGTGATAATAAGATTTTTTTTCCATTATCTTTTTCTGATAAATAATTTGTGATAATAATGTTTTAGGATTGTGTACGTAGTTTCGTACAACTTCCTTTGTTGGTTTGAAAACTCGTCTCGTTAAATTTGTGGGATATACTGTTGTTGTCCTATTTCAATAATAGATAACCAATATGTATGTTATACAAAAGTTAAGAGTTATTTGATAAAAGAAGTGAATTAGAAAATTATATATTATATTAATAATTATATGTTATTTTATTTAAAATTTATTTAATTTAAAAATTGATATACATATAATTATTTGAAATTTGTTAAAATTATCCTTATAGTATAAGTTTTATCTAACACATTAATATACATATAATTCGGATTATTGACTCTATATACCGACGGATATCCGACGGACATTTTAATTCCGTCGGAAAATTATTTCAAACGTGGGCAGACCATGTGTCGATCATGCACGGTGTTGTAATAAATCCGATGGATTTCCGACGGATTTACGCGGTAAATGAAATTAAAAATGCGGGGTTTCACGAAAATTAATTGATGTACCGACGGATTTCCGACGAAAGCGTCCGTCGGAAATATCGATTATAACCTACGACTTCTTCTTCTTCTCTCTCTTGCCGTTTCGCGTTACCCTAAAAAATTTCGTCGATCGCCGAAGGACCTCGTCGCCGTTACTCCTCGCCGCCGTTTTTTTCCTCGTCGCCGCCGATTCTCGTCCTCAACATGTAAGTTTTAGTTTTTCAGATTAGTTTTGCAAGTTAATTTGTGAGATTAGCTTTTCAAATTCGTTTGGGTGTTTTTCTCTAATTGAACATAATTGATTCCACTGGTATTAGTTTATATGTTTATAAATAATAATAATTGAACATTCCACTGGTATCTCTCTTTAACTTTAACGTTCTGTCTTCAAATACATTGTGTCTTTATGATAAATCCAATTGTTACACGATCGTTATAAGGCTCTCGACTCCCTGTCATATGGGGTTATAGCCTGAGAATTCTTCAAAGAGTCTAAAAAAAAACTATTAAACTAATATTATATTGTATGAGTTTCTAAATAGTGGAAATTTATCAAAAAAAGGTTTACATAATATGACCAAAGGTGCTCTAAAAACTTGAGACATTCCAAGAATGGTGTTGGATCGTTAGAGCTTTTCCATCGTTTGAATTTTAATGAGTTTGACATACAATGGTCTTACAAAAATTAAATCAATAATTTCAACTATTGTAAATAATAATTTCAATTTATGGGGTTTCTAATCCCAAGAAAAAAAATACTTGTAAATAATAATAATTGAACATTCAAATTAGTTTATATGTTTATTGATCATATTAGTTTGGTCTCGGTTTTGTTATATTTGAAAAAGTTCCAAATAATAAATCTTGATTTTTTCAAAAAATAAAAATAAAAATACTTGAATGTTATTTTATAATAATTTAATATTTAAAAAAATGGTAAATAGTAAATGTAGATAGATTGATAAACTGACCCAATTATAGGTCGTATCAAGATTACCAAAGACGTGGTGAGTCATCGACTCCGAGTTTTATACCAACTCAAGTTTCAGAATCTACAAATGATTCTTTCGGACCAATAACAATTGAAGAATTGGTTCAGCAGCCTGGTCGTGAACTTCTCACATTTCTCGATCCGAGACGTCAAGGAAACTCGACATGGTAAATTAAATTTTCTATAATTATATTTAAAATAATTATTTTAATACTATTCTATAATTATATTTAAAATAATTATTTTAATACTATTCTATAATTATATTTAAAATAATTATTTTAATACTATTGTAATAAAAATTCGTAGGTTTGGTATTTCAAACAATGGAATAAGCAAATCTATATTAAAGATGCTTCATTCTCTTTTGAATAAACCATATACCAAATTTTGAGATATTCCGTACGAAGAACGTCAGATTTGGTTCAGGACGTTTGCGGTACGTTATTTAAATTTTAAATATATAATTATTTTAAATATTTTTAATAATATTTTTTAGTAATATATATTAAAATTTCGTAGCAAGAATTTACATGGGATCCCATGAACACAAAATTGGTGGAAGACGCTTTCGAAAAAGAGGCTGCAGTACAATTTTCCCGCCACATGAACGAATGGAAACAAAAATGGAAAAAGGGAAAAGATAAACCAAGAAGGTTGAATGAGTCGGTTTGGAACGACTTTATTCGTTATTGGGAATCTTCCACCGCTGAGGTCATCTCGAAAACTAATTCGGGAAACCGGAAGAGCGACCGAGGAGGCAAAGGCATTTATATTCACAATGCCGGATCGACTAGTTTTCTCAGACGAGCCAATCAATTGGTAAATTAATTATTATATTAATTATTTATTATTATTTAAAAGTTTTAAAATTATTAATTTAGAATTTTTTTATTTTTAGGCACAAGAAATTGGAGCGCCTCCAGATCACTTGCAACTTCTCGAGGCCGTCTACACTAACAAAAAGACTGGTCGTATCCAAGATGGTCTCGTTAGTGAGATCATAGAAAA
This sequence comes from Pugionium cornutum, assembly GCA_018901935.1. Classification (NCBI taxonomy): domain Eukaryota; kingdom Viridiplantae; phylum Streptophyta; class Magnoliopsida; order Brassicales; family Brassicaceae; genus Pugionium; species Pugionium cornutum. The sequence continues at coordinate 5,154 of JAENJI010000566.1, forward strand.
AGTAAAAAAGAAAAAAAGTGATATTCTAACCCATCAATCTCAAGTTGGTTCTTCATCTTCGGTCGCTGAATTGCCGCGTTATGAGATTAACCGTCTCGTTCTTGATGTAAGTTTTTTTTTAAAATATATAATTAATATTATAATAATTTTCATTAAATTTTTTAATAATATTTTTTATTTTTACACGAAGTATCATTTTCAAAGGGTCGTCATCCAGGACTCGGGAGAGTTGCAGATACCGGTGGCACAACATCTGCAGTTAGAAACGAGGAAAATGAACAGTTAAAAGAAGAAATGACGTCCATGAAAATAGAGATGAATAATCTCAAAAATTTTGTAGAAATGATAAAAAATAAATTGCCTGATGACTTTTTTTCTCCTCGTTCTCCTCCTGCTCCTCCTTTGTAATTTGTAATTTAAAATAAATATTTAATAATATTTATATTTATAATATTATTTTTATTAATTGTATGATTATTTTTAAAAATATTAATTTAAATATTAAAATAAAAATAAAAAATTTATTTTTTAATATTTATATTTTTAAAATATTTAATTAAAATAATTAAATATTTTTAAAATATAAATATTAAAAAAATAAATTTTTTATTTTTTCAATTATTTGGTGTTTCCGACGGCTTTTGTCGTCGGAAATTCCCGACGGAACAAGCCGTCGGAAATGTGTTGCTATATCCCGACGGTTATAAACCATCGGGAAATATCATCGGACAATATTTCCAACGGCACAAGTCATCGGAAAACGCCCTCGATAATTCGTCGGCGATTACCGATGGATCTGGACCATCGCAGATCCGTCGGTTATTTCCGACGGAACGTTGTCATCGAACATCCGTCGGAAGTTTCCGACGGCACACTTAATCACCAATCCGTCGGAAAGTCTCGATAACTTCCCGACGGAATCGCATTTCCGACGAAATAGTCCCAACGGACTATTTTCATCGGAAAGTAGTCGAGAAACGGTTTTACCAACGTATTTCCGACGGATATGGCCGTCGTAAATACGCTGTTTTCTTGTAGTGATATAGGCATATGTCGGTGTACTTGGTAGAGCACATGATACAAAGATATTGACTCATTGTGCGAAAAATGAGCCTTCATATACACAACCGCCTAATGAAAAGTACTATCTAGTTGACTCTGGATATCCTAATAGGACAGGGTATCTTGGTCCGCATTATAGGATTCGATATCATCTATGTCAATTTGCCAAAGGAGGGCCACCAACAAACACACGAGAAATGTTCAATCGAAAACATTCAAGTTTGAGATCAGTGATTGAGCGGACATTTGGAATATTGAAAGCAAAATGGAGGATTTTAGATCTTAAGCATCCGAAGTATGGTTTGACTAAGTGGATTAAGCTTGTAACAGCAACGATGGCACTACACAATTTCATTCGGGATTCACACCGACATGATTACGATTTTGCATAGTGGCAAAACAGAGAAGAATATCATGCTCATGGTGATGAAGAAGAAGAAGGAGAAGAAGGTGATGGTGATAATGTATATGGTGAGCATATTCCATATGAGCCGACCGGTGATAGAGCAATGGAAATTCTGCATGACAACATCACAAATGTATATGGTAGAAGATGTCGACTACCATATTAAATTTTTTTGTTAAGAATTTGATGTATTATTTTTATTTATTTTAGTTTAATATATAACTTTGATGAATTATTTTTATTTTATTTAGTAAAAAATTTATTTTATTATTTTAAATTTAATTTATGATTTTTTTATTAACTATATAACTATATTTAACTAAAACTTTATTATTATGATTGTTAACCAAAAAAATCTTTATTGTACAAATTTATAAAAATATAATTATATAAATTTATGAAAAAATAATTGTACCAATTTATAAAAATTAAAATATAAGTTAAGTTAAAAAATTATCGCTGTGGCAACAAAACGAACAAACTTGCGGTCAAACGATACGATCAACCGCGCGACTGTCAAACGAACAAATGTGCGGTGACAATTTACGATCAACTGTGCGTTTGCCAAACGAACAAACCTGCGGCGACAACCTGCGATCAATCTGCGATCAACCGCGCGATTGCCAAACAAACAAACCTGCGGCGACAACCTATGGTCAGATGCTGCGGTGATAACCTGTGGCGACAACGAACAACAATCCTACAACATCTAACCACTTTGTTTGACCACAGGTAACTGCCGCTGCCGATGTGGCAGACAAACGAACATCGCTGATATAGAAAATTGAGCTAGCTTAACGTGGGCATTGGATTCATATCATTCTGAGCTCTAAAAGAAAAGTTAAAGACGATTTAGTGCGGATGTATCAAGTTGATTGGTCAGTTAAAGTGGTCATTCTAAACTGATCATTGGTGCTCATTGAGTAAAGGGTTATAAATGAAGCATAATGCATGGCATCATGCGGTTTCTGATAGATTGGATTACTTGGACACGTTGTAGAATCTAGTTCTCTTTCAAATTATGTCACAATATAGAAAACTTAACTAGCTTAATGTGGGCATTGGATTCATATTATTCTTTGCTATAAATCAAAACTTATGGACGATTTAGTGCAGACATGTCAAGTTGATCGGCCAGTTAAAATTATAATTTTAAACTGATCATTGGTGCTCATTGACTAAAAGCTTATAAATGAAAAATAATGCATGGCATCACGCAGTGTGGGATAGATTGGATTATTTGAATGCTTTGTCGTATCTATTTCAGTCTTAAATTTTGTCACAATATAGAAAATTGAGCTAGCTTAACCTGGGCATTGGATTCATGTCTTTCTGAGCTCTAAATCAAAAGTTACGGAAGATTTACGGCAGACGTGTCAAGTTGATTGATGAGTTAAAGTGGTCATAATAAACTGATCATTGGTGGTCACTGAGTAAAGGCTTATAAATGAAGCATAATGCATTGCATCACGCAGTTTGGGATAGATTGGATTACTGGGTTGCTTTTTCTTATCTAGTTCTATTTCAAATTTTGTCACAATATAGAAAATTGAACTAGCTTAATGTGGGCATTGGATTCGTATCATTCTGAGCTATAATAAAAAGTTATGGATGATTTAGTGCAAAGATGACAAATTGATCGGCTAGTTAAAATGATCATTCTAAACTAACATTGGTGCTCACTGAGCAAATGCTTATAAATGAAAAATAATGCATGGTATCATGTAGTTTGGGATGGATTGGGTTACTTGGACGCTTTTTCGTATCTATTTCTATCTCAAATTTTGTCAAAATATAAAAAATTGAGCTAGCTTAACGTGGGCATTTGATTCGTGTCATTCTGAGCTCTAAATCAAAAGTTACGGAGGATTTAGTGCAGACGTGTCAAGTTGATTGGCCAGTTAAAGTGGTAATTCTAAAGTGATCATTGGTGCTCATTGAGTAAAGGCTTATAAATGAAGCATAATGCATGGCATCACGCAGTTTGAGATAGATTGGATTACTTGGACGATTTTTTATATCTAGTTCTGTCTCAAATTTTGTCACAATATAGAAAATTGAACTAGCTTAATGTGGGCATTGGATTCGTGTCATTCTGAGCTATAAATCGAAAGTTATTGACGATTTAGTGCACACATGTCAAATTGATCGACTAGTTAAAATGATCGTTCTAAACTGATCGTTGGTGCCCATTGAGTAAAAGCTTATAAATGAAAAATAATGCTTGGCATCACGAAGTTTGGGATGGACTGGAATACTTGGATGATTTCTCGTATCTATTTTGGTCTCAAATTTTGTCACAATATAGAAAATTAAACTAGCTTAACGTGGGCATATGATTCTTGTCATTCTGAGCTCTAAATCAAAAGTTACGGGAAGAATTAGTGTGGACATGTCAAGTTGATCGGTCAATTAATATGATTACTCTAAACTGGTCATTGTTGCTCATTGAGTAAAGGCTTATAAATGAAGCATAATGCATGGCATCACGCAGTTTGGGTAACTTAGATGTTTTGTTGTATCTAGTTTTGTCTCAAATTTTGGCACAATATAGAAAATTGAACTAGCCTAATGTGGACATTGGATTCGTGTCATTCTGAGCTATAAATCAAAAGTTGCAGAAGATTTAGTGCAGACATGTCAAGTTGATCGGCCAGTTAAAATGATCCTTCTAAACTGATGATGGGTGCTTATTGAGTAAAAGATTATAAATGAAAAATAATGTATGGCATCACGTATTTTGAGATTGCTTGGAGTACATGGATGCCTTGTCGTATCTATTTCTGTCTCAAATTTTGTCACAATATAGAAAATTGAGCTAGCTTATCGTGGGCATTGGATTCATGTCATTCTGAGCTATAAAACAAAAGTTACGGACGATTTAGTGCGGACATGTCAAGTTAATCGGCCAATTAAAGTGATCATTTTTAACTGATCATTGTTGTTCATTGAGTAAAGGCTAATAAATGAAGCATAATGCATGGCATCACACATTTGTGGATAGCTTGGTACACTTGGACGATTTGTCATCTCTATTTCTGCCTCAAAATTTGTCAAAATATAGAAAATTGAGGTAGATTAACGTGGAAATTGGATTCATGTCATTCATAGCTCTAAACCAAAAGTTATGGAAGATTTAGTGCGGACGTGTCAAATTGATTGGACAGTTAAAGTGGTCATTCTAAACTGATCATCGGTTCTCATTGATTAAAGGCTTATAAATGAAACATATTACATGGCATCACGCAATTTGAGTTATATATGATTACTTGGATGGTTTTTCATATCTACTTATGTTTCAAATTTCTGTCACAATATAGAAAATTGAAATAGCTTAATGTGGGCATTGGATTCCTATCATTTAGCGCTATAAATCAAAAGGTATGGACCATTTAGTGCAGACATGTCAAGTTGATCGACCAGTTAAAATGATCATTCTAAACTAATCGTTGGTGCTCGTTGAGTAAAAGCTTATAAATGAAGAATAATGCATGGCATCACACAGTTTGGGATGGACGTGATTACTTGGACACTTTGTCGTATCTATTTCTGTCACAAATTTTATTACAATATAGAAAATTGAGCTAGCTTAACATGGGAATTCAATTTGTCTCATTCAAAGCTCTAAATCAAAAGTTACAGACGATTTATTGTGGACATGTCAAGTTGATAAGCCAGTTAAAATGATCATTATAAACTGATCATTGGTGCTCATTGAGTAAAAGCTTATAAATGAAGAAAAATACGTGGTATCACGCTATTTGGGATGAATTGGATTACTTAGACTCTTTGTCGTATCTATTTATGTATTAAATTTTGTCACAATATAGAAAATTGAGCTAGCTTAACGTGAGCATTGGATTTGTGTCATTTTGAGCTCTAAATCAAAAGTTTAGTGCGGACATGTGAAGTTAATCAGACAGTTAAAGTGATCATTCTAAACTGATCATAGGTGCTCATTGAGTAAAGGCTTATAACTGAAGCATAATGCATGGCATCACGCAGTTCGGGATAGATTGGGTTACTTTGACGCTTTGTCGTATCTAGTGCTATTTCAAATTTTGCTATACTATGAAAAATTTAGCTAGCTTAACGTGGGCATTGGATTAGTGTGTTTTTGAGTTCTAAATCAAAAGTTACAGACGTTTTAGTGTGGACATTTCAAGTTGATCGGCCAGTTAAAGTGATCATTCTAAACTGACTATTGGTGCTCATTAAGTAAAGGCTTATAAATGAAGAATAATGCGTGGCATCACGCAGTTTGGGATGCACTGGTTTACTTGGACGCTTTGTCATATTTATTTATGTATCAAATTTTGTCACAATATAGAAAATTGAGTTAGCTTAACGTGGGCATTGGATTCGTGTCATTCTGAGCTCTAAATCAAAAGTTACAGAAGATTTAGTGCGGACATGTGAGGTTGATCAGACAGTTAAAGTGATAATTCTAAACTGACCATAGGTGTAGATTGAGTAAAGACTTATAAATGAAGCATAATGTATGGTATCACACAGTTAGGGATAGATTGGATTACTTGGATGCTTTCTTGTATCTATTTCTGTCTCAAATTTTGTTACACTATAAAAGAATTGAGCTAGCTTAACGTGGGCATTGGATTTGTGTGTTCTTGAGCTCTAAATCAAAAGTTACGAACGTTTTAGTGTAGACATGTCAATGTTATCGGCCAGTTACGTGACCATTGGTGTTCATTAACTAAAGGCTATGAATGAAGCATAAAGCATGAAATCAAGTGGTTAGGATAGATTATATTACTTGGACGCTTTGTGATCTCTATTTTTGTCTCAATTTTTCTCAAATATAGAATATTGAGCTAGCTTAATGTGGTCATTGGATTTGTATTATTCTGAGTTCTAAATCAAAAGTTATTGATGATTTTTAGTGTGGAAGTGTCAAGTTGAGTGGCCAGTTAAAGTGATAATTCTAAACAGATTATTGGTACTCATTAAGTAAAGGCTTATAAATGAAGCATAGAGCATTGCAGCAAGTATTTTGGATAGATTGGATTACTTGGACGTTTTGTCGTCTCTATTTTTGTCTCAAATTTTGTCAATAGATAAAAAATTTAGCTAGCTTAATGTACACATTGGATTCATGTCATTCTGAGCTTTAAATCAAAAGTTAAGGACGATTTAGTCTGGACATGTCAAGTTGATCGCCCAGTTAAGGTGATCATTCTAAACTGATCATTGGTGCTCATTGAGTAAAGGTTATAAGTGAAGCATAATGCATGGCATCACATAGTTATGGATAGATTGGATTACTTGGACGCTTTGTTGTGTCTATTTTTGTCTCAAATTTTGTTACACTATAGAAAATTGAGCTAGCTTAATGTGTGCATTAGATTCATGTATTTTGAAGCTCCAAATAAAAAGTTACGGACGATTTAGTGCGGACATGTCAAGTTGAGTGGGCACTTAAAGTGATAATTCTAAACAGATCATTGGTGGTCATTAAGTGTAAAGACTTATAAATGAAGCATAAAGCATGGCAACAAGTAGTTCGGGATGGATTGGATTACTTGGACGCTTTGTCGCATATATTTATGTCTCAAATTTTGTCACAATATAGAAAATTGAGCTAGCTTAATGTGGGGATTGGATTCGTGTCATTCAGAGTTCTAAATCAAAAGTTACGAATGATTTAGTGTGGACATGTCAACTTGATCGGTCAGTTAATATGATTATTCTAAACTGATCATTAGTGCTCCTTGAGTAAAGCCTTTTAAATTAAACATAATGCATGGCATCATGCAGTTTGGGATAGATTAGATTACTTAGACGTTTTTTCGTATCTAGTTTTGTCTCAAATTTTGTTACAATATAGAAAATTGAACTAGATTAATGTTGTCATTGGATTTCTGTCATTATGTGCTATATATCAACAGTTATGGACGATTTAGTGCAAACATGTCAAGTTGATTGTCCAGTTAAAATGATCTTTCTAAACTGATCATTAGTGCTCATTGAGTAAAGGCTTATAAATGAAAAATAATGTATAGCGTCACGTAGTTTGGGATGCACTGGATTTTTTGGATGCTTTGTCGTATCTATTTATGTCTCAAATTTTGTTACAATCTAGAAAATTGAGCTACCTTAACGTGGGCATTGGATTCGTGTCATTCTGATCTCTAAATCAAAAGTTACGTAAGATTTAGTGCAAACATGTCAAGTTGACTGCACAGTTCAAGTGATCATTCTAAACTGATCAAAGGTTTTCATTGAATAAAGGCTAATAAATGAAGCATAATGCATGACATCACACAGTTTGGGATAGATTGGATTACTTTGACGGTTTGTCGTATTTAGTTTAATTTCAAATTTTTTCACGATATAGAAAATTGAACTAGCTTAATGTGGCATTGGATTCGTGTCATTCTGAACTATAAATTAAAAGTTATGTATGATTTAGTGCAGTCATGACAAGTTGATCGGCCAGTTAAAATAATCATTCTAAACTGATCATTGGTGCTCATTGAGTAAAAGCTTATAAATTAAAAATAATGCATGGCAACACGCAGTTTGGTATGGATTGGATTACTCAGACGCTTTGTCGTATTTATTCCTGTCACAAATTTTGTTATAATATAGAAAATTGAGCTAGCTAACGTGGGCATTGGATTCGTGTGATTTTGAACTCTAAATCAAATGTTAAGCACGATTTAGTGTGGACATGTCTAGTCGATCGGCCAGTTAAAGTGATTATTCTAAACTAATCATAGGTTCTCATTGAGTAAAGGCTTATAAATGAAGCATAATGCATGGCACCACACTGTTTGGGATAGATTGGATTACTTGGACAATTTGTCATATCTAGTTCTGTCTAAAATTTTGTCACAATATAGAAAATTGAACTACATTAATGTGGGCATTTGATTCGTGTCATTCTGAACTATAAATCAAAAGTTATGTATGATTTAGTGCAGACATGACAAGTTGATCGGCTAGTTAAAATGTTCTTTCTAAACTTATAAATTGGTGCTCATTGAGTAAAGCTTATAAATTAAAAATAATGCATGGCACCACGCAGTTTGGGTTAGATTGGATTACTTGGATGCTTTCTCGTATCTAGTTCTGTTTCAAATTTTGTTAGAATATAGAAAATTGAGCAAGCTTAACGTGGGCATTGGTTTCTTGTCATTTTGAGCTGTAAATCAAATTTTAAGCACGGTTTAGTGCGGACATGTCAAGTTGATCGGCCAGTTAAAGTGATTATTCTAAATTGATCATGGATTCTCATCGAGTAAAGGCATATAAAGGAACCCTGATGCATGGCATCACACAGTTTGGGTTATATTGGATTACTTGGATACTTTACCGTATCTAGTTTTGTTTCAAAATTTGTCACAATATAGAAAATTGAACTAGCTTAATGTGGAAATTGGATTCGTGTCATTCTGAGCTATAACTCAAAAGGTATGGACGATTTATTGAAGACATGTCAAGTTAATAAGCCAGTTAAAATGATCATTCTAAACTGATCATTGGTGCTCATTGAGTAAAAGCTTATAAATGAAGAATAATGCATGGTATCACGCAGTTTCGGATGGATTGGATTACTTGGACGATTTGCCGTATATATTTACGTCTCAAATTTTGTCACAATATACAAAACTGTGCTAGCTTAACGTGGGCATTGGATTTGTGTCATTCTGAGCCCTAAATCAAAAGTTACGAACGATTTAGTGTGTACTGTCAAACTGATCGGTCAGGTAATGTGATTATTCTAAACTGATCATTGGTGAACGTGAAGTAAAGCCTTTTAAATTAAGCATAATGCATGGCACCACACATTTTGGGAAAGATTATATTACTTGGACCTTTTTGGAAATTCAAAAGTTACAACGATTTAATGTCATGATCGGTCACCTGATCATTGCATTTTGGGACCAAGAAAGATTATATTACTTGGACATTTTGTCGTATCTAGTTTTGTCTCAAATTTTGTCCCAATATAGAAAATTGAACTAGATTACTGTGAGCATTGGATTCGTGTCATTCTGAGCTATAAATCAAAAGTTATGGACGATTTAGTGCAAACTTGTCAAGTTGATCGGACAGTTAAAATGATCATTATAAACTGATCATTGGTGCTTATTGAGTGAAGGGTTATAAATGAAGAATAATGCATGGTATCTCGCAGTTCAGGATAGATTGGATTACTTGGATGCTTTATCGTATCTATTTGTGCCTCAAATTTTGTCATAATATTGAAAATTGAGCTAACTTAACGTGTGCATTGGATTCGTGTTATTCATAGCTCTAAATCAAAATTTAACGACGATTTAGTGCGGACATGTCAAGTGGATTGGTCTGTTAATATGATTATTCAAAACTGATCATTGGTACTCATTGAGTAAAGGCTTATAAACGAAAGATAATGCATGACATCATGCGGTCTGGGATAGATTGGATTTCTTGGACACTTTTTCGTATCTAGTTCTGTGTCAAATTTTGTTACAATAAAGAAAATTGAGGTAGCTTAATGTGCGTGTTGGATTCGTGTGTTTCTGAGCTCTAAATCAAAAGTCATGGACAATTAAGTGCATACATGTCAAGTTGATCAGCTAGTTAAAATGATCATTCTACACTGATCTCTTCTGCTCATTAAGTAACAGCTTATAAATGAAGCATAAAGCATGGTGTCACGAAGTTTGGGATAGATTGGATTACTTGGATGCCTTATCCTCTTTAATTCTGTCTCAAATTTTGTCGAAATATAAAAAGTTGAGCTAGCTTAACGTAGGTATTGGATTTGTGTCATTGTGAGCTCAAGATCAAGAGTTACATACGATTTAGTGCGGACATGTCATGTTAATCGAGGAGTTAAAGTGATCATTCTAAACTGATCAGTTGTGCTTGTTAAGTAAATGCTGATAAATGAATCACAAAGAATGGCATCACGTAGTTTTGGACAGATTGGATTACATGGACGCTTTGTAATCACTCTTTTTGTTTCAAATTTTGTCAAAATATAGAAAATTTAGCTAGCTTAATGTGGGCAATGGATTCTTGTAATTCTGAGCCCAAAATCAAAAGTTACCTACGATTTATTGCGGATATGTTAAGTGTATCGACCAGTTAATATGATAATTCTAAACTGATCATTGGTGCTCATTGAGTAAAGGTTTATAAATGAAGCATAATGCATGACATCACACAATTTTAGATAGATTGGATTACTTGGATGCTTTGTCGTATGTATTTTTGTCTCAAATTTTGTTACAATATAGAAAATTGAGGTAGCTTAACATGGGCATTGGATTCATGTCATTATGAGGTCCAAAATCAAAAGTTACAGACGATTTATTGCGGACATGTCAACTTGATCGGCTAGTTAAAGTGATCATTTTAAACTTATCCATTGGTGCTCATTAACTAAAGGCTTATAAATGAAGCATAAAGCATGGCATCAAACATTTGGATAGATTCGATTACTTGAATGCTTTGTCATCTCTATTTCTGTTTCAAATTCTGTCAAAATATAGAAAATTTAGCTAGTTTAACGTGGAAATTGGATTCTTGTCATTCTGAGCTCAAAATCATAAGTTACTAACAATTTACTGCAGAAACATCAAGTTGATTGGCCAGTTAATATAGTTATTCTAAACTGATCATTGTTGCCCATTGAGTTAAAGTTTATAAATGAAGCATAATGCACGGCATCACACAGTTTTGGATAGATTGGATTACTTGGACACTTTGTTTTATCTATTTTTGTCTCAAATTTTGTCACAATATAGAAAATTTAGGTAGCTTAATGTGGGCGTTGAATTTGTGTCATTTTGAGCTCTAAATCAAAAATTACGAACGATTTAATGCAGACATGTCAAGTTGATCAGCCAGCTAAAGTGATCATTCTAAACTGATCATTGGTGCTCATTAAGTAAACGCTTATAAATGAATCATAGAGCATGGCATCAAGCAGTTTTGATAGATTGGATTACTTGGACGCTTTCTCATCTCTATTTCTGTCTCAAATTTTGTTAAAATATAGAAAATTGAGCTACATTAATGTGGGTATTCGATTCGTGTCATTTTGAGCTCTAAATAAAAAAAATTAACGGACGATTTAGTGAGGGCATGTCAAGTTGATCGGCCAGTTAATATGATTACTCTAAACTGATCATTGGTGCTCATTGAGTGAAGTCTTAAAAATGAAGCATAATCCATGGCATCACGCATTTCGGGATAGATTGGATTTCTTGGACGGTTTGTCGTATTTAGTTCTATCTCAAATTTTGTCACAATTTAGAAAATTGAATTAGCTTAACGTGGGCATTGGATTCGTGTTATTCCTAGTTATAAATCAAAAGTTACAGACGATTTAGTGCAGACATGTCATGTTGATTGGCAAGTTAAAATGATCATTCTAAACTTATAATTGGGGCTCATTGAGTAATAAAAGCTTATAAATAATGAATAATATATGACATCACACAGTTTGGGATTGATTGAATAACTTGGATGCTTTATCGTATCTATTTTTGTCTCAAAAATTTTCACAATATAGAAAATTGATCAAGCTTAACATGGGCATTGGATTCTAGTCATTCTAAACTCGAAATCAAAAGTTACATACGATTTAGTGCAGCCATGTCAAGATTATTGGCCGGTTAATTTGATCATTAGTTCTCATTGATCATTCTAAACTGATCATTAGTGCGCATTGGGTAAATTCTTATAAATGAAGCATAATCCATTACATAACGCAGTTTTAGATAGATTGGATTACTTGGACTCTTTTTCATATCTATTTGTGTCTCAAATTTTGTCTCAATCTAGAAAATTAAACTAGTTTAACGTGAGCATTGGATTCATTTCATTCTGAGCTCTAAATCAAAAGTTAAGGAAGATTTAGTGCAGACATGTCAAGTTAGTCGGCTAGTTAAAATAATCATTCTAAACTGATCATTGGTGCTCATTAAGTAAAAGCTTATAAATGAAGCATAATGCATGGCATCTCGCAGTTTTGGATAGATTTATTACTTGGAGGATTTTTCGAAGCAATTTTATTCTTAAATTTTATCACAATATAGAAAATTGAGCTAGTTTAACGTTGGCATTGGATTCGTGTCATTTTGATCTATAAATAAACAAGTTAGAAATGATTTAGTGCGAACATGTCAAGTTGATCAGCCAAATAAAATGACCATTCCAAACTAATCATTGGTACCATTGAGTAAAGGCTTATAAATGAAGCAAAGTGCATGTCATCACATAGTTTGGGATATATTGGATTACTTGGACGCTTTTTCGTATCTATTTCAGTCTCAAATTGGTTCAAAACATAGAAAATTGAGTTAGCTTAACCTGGGCATTGGGTTCGACAATTTAGTGCGGAAATTTCAAGTTAATCGGCCACTTAAAGTGATCATTCTAAACTTATCATTGGGGCACATTAATTAAATGCTTATAATTGAAGCATAAAGCATGGCATTGCGCAACATGTGATAGATTGGATTACTTGGACACTTTGTCATACCTATTTCTATCTCAAATTTTTTTCAAAATATAGAAAATTGAGCTAGTTTAACATGGGAATTGAATTCCTGTCATTATTAGCTATAAATAAAAAGTTACGAACGATTTAGTGCAGACATGTCAAGTGGATCAGCAAGTTAAAATGATCATTGGTACTCACTGCGTAAAGGCTTATAAATGAAGCATAATGCATGACAACATGCAGTTTTTGATAGATTTGATGACTTGGAGGACTTGTTGAGGCAATTTTAGTCTTAAATTTTATCACAATATGGAAAATTGAGCTACCTTAACGTGGGCATTGGATTTGTGTCATTCTGAGCTCTGACTCAAAAGTTAGCGACGATTTAGTGCGGACATGTCAAGTTTATTGGCGAGATAAAATTATCATTCAAAACTGATAATTGGTTCTTATTTAGTAAAAGTTTAAAAATGAAGCATAATGCATGGCATCATGCAGTTTGGGATAAATTGCTGTACTTGAACACTTTGTCGTCTCCATTTTTGTCTCAAATTTTGTCACAATATAATTAACTGAGCTAGCTTAATGTGTGCATTGGATTCGTGTTATTCTGTGCTCTAAATTAAAAGTTACGGATGATTTGTTGCGGACATTTCAAGTTGATCGGGCAGTTAATATGATCATTCTAAGCTGATCATTGGTGCTCATTGAGTAAAAGCTTATAAATGAAGCATAATGCATGACATCAAGCAGTTTTGGATAGATTGGATTACTTGGACGCTTTGTCGTATCTATTTTTAACTCAAAGTTTTCTCAATATCGAAATTTGAACGAGTTTAACGTGGGCATTGGATTCGTGTCATTATGAGCTATAAATCAAAACTTACGGATGATTTAGTGCGTACATGTCAAGTTGATTGGCCAGTTAAAATTAGCATTCAAAACTGATCATTGGTGCTTAATGAGTAAAAGCTTATAAATGAAGCATAGTACATGGCATCACGCAGTTTGGGATATATTGGATTAATTGGACGCTTTGTCATCTCCATTTCTATATCAAATTTTGTCACAATATAATAAATTGAGCTAGCTTAACTTGAGCATTGGATTCGTGTTATTCTGAGCTCAAAATTAAAAGTTACAGATGATTTAGTGGGGACATGTCAAGTTGATCAGCCGTTAATATGATCATTCTATACTGATCATTGGTGCTCATTGAGTAAAATATTATAAAAGAAGCATAATGTATGACATCACACAGTTTTGGATAGATTGGATTACTTGGAAAATTTGTCGTATCTATTTCTGTCTCAAATTTTGTCTTAATATAGAAATTTGAACTAGCTTAATGTGGGCATTCGATTCATGTCATTCTGAGCAATAAATCAAAAGTTACGGACGATTTTAGTGCAGACATGTCAAGTTGATTGGCCACTTAAAATGATCATTGTAAACTAGTCATTGGTGCTCATTGAGTAAAATGATCATTCTAAACAGATCATTGGTGCTCATTCTAAACTGATCATTGATTTTGAGCTCTAAATCAAAATTTACGGACGATTTAGTGCGGACATGTCAAGTGTATCAGCCAGTTAATATGATTATTCTAAACTGACCATTGGAGCTCATTGAGTAAAGGCTTATAAATGAAGCATAATGAAAGGCATCACACAGTTTGGGATATATAGAAAATTTTCTCAAATGTTCTCACAATATAGAAAATTCAACTAGCTTAATGTGGGCATTGGATTTGTGTCATTCTGACTTATAACTCAAAAGTTACAGACGATTTACTGCATAGATGTCAAGAGTAACGGCCAGTTAACATGATTATTCTACATTAATCATTGGTGCTCATTGAGTAAAAGCTTATAAATGAAGCAAAATGTATGGTATCCCGCAGCTTCGGATATATTGGATTACTTGGATGCTTCGTCGTATCTATTTGTGTGTACGCTTTTGTAAAAACATAGAAAATTGAGCTAGCTTAACCTGGGCATTGGATTCGTGTCATTTTGAGGTCTAAATCAAAAGTTACACACAATTTAGTGCGGAAATGTCAAGTTGATCGACCAGTTAATATGATTATTCTAAACTGATCATCGGTCCTTATGTTTTATTAATGAAGCATAATTCCTGGCATCAAAAAGTTTGGGATAGATTGAATTACTTGGACGCTTTGTCGTCTCCATTTCTATCTCATATGTTGTCACAATATAATTAACTGAGCTAGCTTAACGTGAGCATTGGATTCTTGTTATTCTATGCTCTAAATTAAACGTTACGGATGATTTTGTGCGGACATTTCTAGTTGATCGGCCAGTTAATATGATCATTCTAAGCTGATCATTGGTGCTCATTGAGTAAAAGCTTATAAATGAAGCATAATGCATGACATCACCCATTTTTGGATAGATTGGATTACTTGGAAGCTTTGTCGTATCTATTTTTATCTCAATTTTTTCTCAATATAGAAATTTGAATGAGCTTAACGTGGGCATTGGATTCGTGTCATTATGAGCTATAAATCAAAACTCACAGACGATTTAGTGC
Source organism: Pugionium cornutum (assembly GCA_018901935.1). Classification (NCBI taxonomy): domain Eukaryota; kingdom Viridiplantae; phylum Streptophyta; class Magnoliopsida; order Brassicales; family Brassicaceae; genus Pugionium; species Pugionium cornutum. Next base: position 20,639 of record JAENJI010000566.1, read on the forward strand.
GTACATGTCAAGTTGATTGGCCAGTTAAAATTTGCAGTTAAAACTGATCATTGGTGCTTAATGAGTAAAACTTATAAATGAAGCATAATGCATGGCATCACGCAGTTTGGGATAGACTAGATTACTTGGACGCTTTGTCATCTCCCTTTTTGTCTCAAATTTTGTCACAATATAATAAACTGAAGTAGCTTGATGTGAGAATTGGATTCGTGTTATTGTAAGCTCTAAATTAGAAGTTACGGACGATTTAGTGGGGACATGTCCAGTTGATCAGCCGTTAATATGATCATTCTATACTGCTCATTGGTGCTCATTGAGTAAAAGATTATAAAAGAAGCATAATGTATGACATCATTCAGTTTTTGATAGATTGGATAACTTGTATGCTTTGTCGTATCTATTTCTGCCTCAAATTTGGTCTAAATATAGAAATTTGAACTAGCTTAACGTGGCCATTCGAGTTGTGTCATTCTGAGCTATAAACAAAAGTTATAGACGATTTTAGTGCAGACATGTCAAGTTGATCGTCCAGTTAAAATGATCATTCTAAACTGATCATTGGTGCTCATTGAGTAAAGGCTTATAAATGAAGCATAATGCATGGCATCACGTAGTTTGGGATAGATTATATTACTGGGACGCTTTTTCATATCTATTACTGTCTCAAAATTAGTCTTAATATAGAAAAGAGAGTTTGGTTAACGTAGGCATTGGATTCGTGTCATTCTGAGCTATAAATCAAAAGTTACAGACGATTTAGTGCAGACATGTCAAGAGTATCGGCCAGTTTATATAATTAATCTACGCTGATCATTGGTGCTCATTGAGTAAAGGCTTATAAATGAAGCAAAATGCATTGTATCACGCAGCTTGTGATATACTGGATTACTTGGATGCTTTGTTGTATCTATTTTTATGTCCGCTTTTGTAAAAACATAGAAAATTGAGCTAGCTTAACCTGGGCACTGGATTCATGTCATTTTGATCTCTAAATCCAATGCCCATGTTAAGCTAGTTGAAATTTCTATATTGTGACAAAATTGGAGATAGAACTAGATACAACAAAGCATCCATGTAATCAAATCTATCAGTTTGGAATAATCATATTAACTGGCCGATCAACTTGACATGTCCTCACTAAATTGTTAGTAACTTTTGATTTAGAACTCAAAATGACACTAATCCAACCCCACGTTAAACTAGGTTAATTTTCTATATTTTGACAAAATTTGAGAGAAAAATAGATACGACAATGCATCCAAGTAATCCAGTATATCCCAAACTACGTTATTCCATGCACTATTGTTCATTTATAAGCTTTTACTCAATGAGCACCAATGATTAGTTTAGAATGATCATTTCAGCTGGCCGATCAACTTGACATGTCTTCACTAAATCTTCCGTAACATTTGAGTTATAACTCAGAATGGCATGAATCCAAAGCCCATGTTAAGCTAGTTCAATTTTCTATGTTGTGATAAAATTTGAGACAAAACTAGATAGGAAAAAGGGTCCAAGTAATCCAATATATCCCAAACTGTGTGATGCTATGCATTATGCTTCATTAATAAGCCTTTACTCAATGTGCACCAAAGATTAGCTTAGAATAATCATTTTTTTTGGCCGATCAACTTGATATGTCCGCACTAAATCCTCTGTAAACATTTTATTTATAGCATAGAATGACACGAATCCAATGCCCACTTGAAGCTAGCTCAATTTGATATATTATGATAAAATTTAAGATTAAAATTGCTTCGACAAAGCCTCCAAGTACTAAAATCTATCCAAAACTACGTAATGTCATGCACTATCCTTCATTTATAAGTCTTTACTCAATGAGCACCACTGATCAGTTTAGAATGATCATTTTAACCGGTCGATCAACTTGACATATCTTAACTAAATCGTTAGTAACTTTTGATTTATATATCAAAATGACACGAATCCAATGTCCACGTTAATCTAGCTCAATTTTCTATATTGAGAAAACAATTTGAGAGAGAAATCGATAGGAAAAAACGTCCAAGTAATCCAATATATCCCAAACTGCGTGATGCCATGCGTTATGCTTCATTTATAAGCTTTTACTCACTGAGCACCAACGATCAGTTTAAAATGATCATTTAACTGTTCGATCAACCTAACATGTCAAGTTGATTAGCAAGTTAATATGATCATTCTAAGTTGATCATTGGTGCTCATTGAGTAAAAACTTATAAATAAAGAATAATACATTGCATCAAACTGTTTGTATAGATTCGATTATTTGGACGCTTTGTCATCTCTTTTTGTCTCAAATTTTGTCAATATATAGAAAATTGAGCTAGCTTAACGTGGGCATTGGATTCGTGTCATTTTGAGCTCTAAATCAAAAGTTACAAAATGATTTCATGCGGACATGTCAAGTTGATTGGCCAATTAATATGATTATTATAAACTGATAATTGGTGCTCATTGAGTAAAGGCATATAAATGAAACATTATGCATGGATTCACGCAGTTTGGGATAGATTGTATTACTTGGACCATTTGTCGTATCTATTTTTTTCTCAAATTTTGTCACAATATAGAAAAATGAGCTAGCTTAACGTGGGCACTGGATTCGTATCATTATGAGCTCTAAATCAAAATTTACGGAAAATTTAGTGCGGACATGTCAAGTTGATCGGCCAGTTAATATGATTATTCTAAACTGACCATTGGAGCTCATTGAGTAAAGGCTTATAAATGAAGCAAAATGCAAGGCATCACACAGTATTGGATAGATTGGATTACTTGGAGGCTATGTCGTATCTAGTTCGTTCTCAAATTTTATCATAATATAGAAAACTAAACTAGCTTAATGTGGGCATTGGATTCGTGTCATTCTGAGTTATAACTCAAATGTTACGGAAGATTTAGTGCAGATATGTCAAGTTGATCGACCAGCTAAAATAATCATTCTAAACTGATCATTGGTGCTCACTGAGTAAAAGCTTAGAAATGAACAATAATGCATGGAATAACATAGTTCGGGATATACTGGATTACTTGGATGCTTTGTCGTATCTATTTTTGTCTCAAATTTTGTCAAAATATAGAAAATTGACCTAGTTTAACATGGACGTTGGATTAGTGTCACTTTGAGCTCTAAACCAAAAGTTATAAATGATTTAGTGTGGATATATGAAGTTGATTGGCCGGTTAATATGATTATTCTAAACTAATCATCGGTGCTCATTGAGTAAAGGCTTATACATGAAACATTATGCATTGATTCACGCAGTTTGGGGTAGATTGTATTACTTGGACGGTTTGTCGTATCTATTTTTGTCTCAAATTTTGTCACAATATAGAAAAATGAACTAGCTTAACATGGGCATTAGATTCGTGTAATTTTGAGCTCTAAATCAAAATTTACGGATGATTTAATGCAGAAATGTCAAGCTGATCAGCCAGTTAATATGATTATTTTAAACTGACCATTCGAGCTCATTGAGTAAGGCTTATAAATGAAGCATAATGCATAACATCACGCAATTTGGGATAGATTGGATTACTTGGACGCTTTGTCGTTTCTAGTTCTATCTTAAATTTTGTCATAGCTATAGAATCAAACTAGTATGACGTGGGCATTGGATTCGTGTCATCCTGAGCTATAAATCAAAAGTTACAGATGATTTACAGCATTGGTTCTCATTGAGTAACAGCTCATAAATGAAGAATAATGCATGGAGTCAAGCAGTTCGGGATAGACTGGATTACTTGGACGCTTTGTCGTATCTATTTCTTTTTCAAATTTTTTAAAAATATGGAAAATTGAGCTAGCTTAACGTGGGCATTGGATTCGTGTCATTCTTAGGTCTTAATCAAAAGTTATAGATCATTTAGTGCAGACATGTCAACTTGATCGACCAGTTAATATGATTATTCTAAACTGATCATTGGATCTCATTGAGTAAGGGCTTATAAATGAAACAGAATATATGGATTCACGCAGTATGGGATAGATTGTATTACTTGGACGCTTTGTCGTTTCTATTTTTGTCTCAAATTTTGTCACAATAGAGAAAAATGAGATAGCTTAACGTGGGCATTGGATTAGTGACATTTTGAGCTCAAAATCAAAAGTCACAAACGACTTAGTGCGGACATGTCAAGTTGATCGGTCAGTTAATATGATTATTCTAAACTGATCATTGGTGCTCATTGAGTAAACGCTTATAAATGAAGAATAATGCATGGAATCACGGAGTTCGGGATAGACTGGATTACTTGGATGCTTTGTCGTATCTGTTTCTTTTTCAAATTTTTTAAAAATATAGAAAATTGAGCTAGCTTAACGTGGGCATTTGATTCGTGCCATTCTAAGGTCTAAATCAAAAGTTATAGATCATTTAGTGCGGACATGTCAAGTTGCTCGACCAGTTAATATGATTATTCTAAACTAATCATTGGATCTCATTGAGAAAGGGCTTATAAATGAAACAGAATACATGGATTCACGCAGTATGGGATAGATTGTATTACTTGGACGCTTTGTCATTTCTATTCTTGTCTCAAATTTTGACACAATACAGAAAAATGAGCTAGCTTAACGTGGGCATTGGATTAGTGACATTTTGAGCTAAAAATCAAAAGTCACAAACGATTTTAGTGGGGACATGTCAAGTTGATCGGTCAGTTAATATGATTATTCTAAACTGATCATTGGTGCTCATTGAGTAAACGCTTACAAATGAAGCATAATGCATGGATTCACGCAGTTTGGGATAGACTGTATTACTTAGACGCTTTGTCGTATCTATTTCAGTCTCAAATTTGTCATAATACAGAAAAATGAGCTAGCTTAACGTGGGCATTGGATATGTGTCATTTTGAGTTCTAAATCAAAAATTACGAATGATTTATTGCGGTCATGTCAAGGTTATCGCCAGTTAATATGATTATTCTAAACTGATCATTGGTCCTCATTGAGTAAAGGCTTATAAATGAAGCATAATGCATGGCATCACCCAGTATAGGATATATTGGATTACTTGAACGCTTTGTTGTATCTAGTTCTGTCTAAAATTTTGCAACAATATAGAAAATGGAACTAGCTTAAATTGGGCATTGGATTTGTGTCCTTCTGAGTCATAACTCAAAAGTTACGAACGATTTAGTGCAGACATGTCAAGTTGATCAACCAGTTAATATGATTATTCTAAACTGACCATTGGAGGTCATTGAGTGAAGGCTTATAAATGAAGTATAATGCAAGGCATCCCACAGTTTGGGATAGATTGTATTACTTGGACGCTTTGTCGTATATAGTTTTGTCTCCAATTTTGTCAGTATATGTAGAAAATTGAAATAGCTTAATGTGGGCACTGGATTCGTGTCATCCTGAGCTATAAATCAAAAGTTACGGATGATTTACAGCATACATGTCAATTTGATCGGCTAGTTAGATTGATCATTCTAAACTTATCACTTGTGCTCATTGAGTAAAAACTCATAAACGAAGAATAATGCTTGGAATCACCCTGTTTGGGATAGACTAGATTACTTGGATGCTTTCTCGTATTCATTTCTTTTTAAAATTTTGTAAAAAAATATAGAAAATTGAGCTACATTAACGTGGGCATTGGATTCATGTCATTCGGAGGTCTAAATCAAAAGTTACTGATCATTTAGTGCAGACATGTGAAGTTGATCGACCAGTTAATATGATTATTCTAAACTGATCATTGGTGCTCATTGAGTAAAGGCTTATATAAATGAAACATAATGCATGGATTCACATATTTCGGGATAGATTGTATTACTTGGAAACTTTGTTGTATCTATTTTTGTCCCAAATTTTTTCACAATATAGAAAAATGAGCTAGCTTAACGTGTGAATTGGATTAGTGTCATTTTGAGCTCTAAATCCAAAGTTGCAAACGATTTAGTGCATACATGTCAAGTTGATCGGCTAGTTAATATGATTATTCTAAATTGATCACTGGTGCTCATTGAGTAAACGCTCATAAATGAAGTATAATGCATGGATTCACACAGTTTGGGATAGATTGTATTACTTGGATGCTTTGTCGTATCTATTTCGGTCTCAAATTTTATCACAATATAGAAAAATGACCTAGCTTAACGTGGTCATTGGATTTGTGCCATTCTGATCTCTAAATCAAAATTTACGGACTTTTTAATGCGTACATGTCAAGGTTATCGGCCAGCTAATATGATTATTCTAAACTGATCATTGGTGCTCATTGAGTAAAGTCTTATAAATGAAGCATAATGCAAGGTATCACACAGTTAGGGATAGATTGGATTACTTGGACGCTTTGTCGTATCTAGTTCTGTCTCAAATATTTCAACAATATAGAAAATTGAACTAGTTTAACGTGAGCATTGGATTTGTTTCATTCGGACTTATAAGTCAAAAGTGACTGACGATTTAGTGCAGACATGTGAAGTTGATCAGCTAGTTAAAATGATCATTTTAAACTGATCATTGCTGCTCATTGAGTAAAGCTTATAAACGAAAAATAATACATGGCATCAAGCAGTTTGGATAGATTGGATTACGTGGACGCTTTGTAATCTCTATTTCAGTCTCAAATTTTGTCAAAATTTAGAAAATTGAGCTAGTGAAACGGCGCCATTGGATTCCTGTCATTCTGAGCTCTAAATGAAAATTTACAAATGATTTACTGCAGACATGTGAAGTTGATCGGCCAGTTAATATGATTATTCTAAACTGATCATTGGTGCTCATTGAGTAAAGGCTTACAAATGAAGCAAAATGCATGGCATCACCGAGTGTAGGATATATTGGATTACTTGAACGCTTTGTCGTATCTAGTTCTGTCTCAAATTTTGCAACAATATAGAAAATTGAACTAGCTTAAATTGGGCATTGGATTTGTGTCCTTCTGAGTCATAACTCAAAAGTTACGAACGATTTAGTGCAGACATGTCAAGTTGATCAACCAGTTAATATGATTATTCTAAACGACCATTGGAGCTCATTGAATGAAGGCTTATAAATGAAGTATAATGCAAGGCATCCCACAGTTTGGGATAGATTGGATTACTTGGACGCTTTGTCGTATATAGTTTTGTCTCCAATTTTGTCAGTATATATAGAAAAGTGAACTAGCTTAATGTGGGCACTGGATTCGTATCATCCTGAGCTATAAATCAAAAGTTACGGACGATTTACAGCATACGTGTCAGTTTGATCGGCTAGTTAGATTGATCATTCTAAACTTATCACTTGTGCTCATTGAGTAAAAACTCATAAACGAAGAATAATGCTTGGAATCACGCTGTTTGGGATAGACTAGATTACTTGGATGCTTTCTCGTATCCATTTCTTTTTAAAATTTTGTAAAAAATATAGAAAATTGAGCTACATTAACATGGGCATTGGATTCATGTCATTTGTAGGTCTAAATCAAAAGTTACTGATCATTTAGTGCAGACATGTGAAGTTGATCGACCAGTTAATATGATTATTCTAAACTGATCATTGGTGCTCATTGAGTAAAGGCTTATATAAATGAAACATAATGCATGGATTCACGTAGTTTGGGATAGATTGTATTACTTGGACACTTTGTTTTATCTATTTTTGTCCCAAATTTTTTCACAATATAGAAAAATGAGCTAGCTTAACGTGTGAATTGGATTAGTGTCATTTTGAGCTCTAAATCCAAAGTTGCAAACGATTTAGTGCATACATGTCAAGTTGATTGGCTAGTTAATATGATTATTCTAAATTGGTCACTGGTGCTCATTGAGTAAACGCTCATAAATGAAGTATAATGCATGGATTCACACAGTTTGGGATAGATTGTATTACTTGGATGCTTTGTCGTATCTATTTCGGTCTCAAATTTTATCACAATATAGAAAAATGACCTAGCTTAACGTGGTCATTGGATTTGTGCTATTCTGATCTCTAAATCAAAATTTATGGACTATTTAATGCGTACATGTCAAGGTTATCGGCCAGCTAATATGATTATTCTAAACTGATCATTGGTGCTCATTGAGTAAAGTCTTATAAATGAAGCATAATGCAAGGTATCACACAGTTAGGGATAGATTGGATTACTTGGACGCTTTGTCGTATCTAGTTCTGTCTCAAATATTTCAACAATATAGAAAATTGAACTAGTTTAACGTGAGCATTGGATTCGTTTCATTCAGACTTATAAGTCAAAAGTTACTGACGATTAAGTGCAGACATGTGAAGTTGATCGGCCAGTTAAAATGATCATTTTAAACTGATTATTGCTGCTCATTGAGTAAAGCTTATAAATGAAAAATAATACATGGCATCAAGCAGTTTGGATAGATTGGATTACGTGGACGCTTTGTAATCTCTATTTCTTTCTCAAATTTTGTCAAAATTTAGAAAATTGAGCTAGTGAAACGGCGCCATTGGATTCCTGTCATTCTGAGCTCTAAATGAAAATTTACAAATGATTTACTGCAGACATGTGAAGTTGATCGGCCAGTTAATATGATTATTCTAAACTGATCATTGGTGCTCATTGAGTAAAGGCTTATAAATGAAGCATAATGCATGGTATCATGCAATTTGGTATAGATTGGATTATTTGTACGCATTGTCGTATCTAGTTCTATCCCAAATTTTGTCACAATATAAATAATTTATCTTGCTTAGCGGGAGCATTGGATTCCTGTCAGTCTAAGCTATAAATCAAAAGTTACGGACGATTTAGTGCACACATGTCAAGTTGATCCGCGAGTTAAAATGATCATTCTAAACTACACATTGAAGCTCATTGAGTAAAAGCTTATAAATGAAGAATAATGCATGGCATCATGCAGTTCGGGATAGATTGGATTATTTGGATGTTTTGTCGTATCTATTTCTGTTTCATATTTTGCCACAATATAGAAAATTCAGCTAGCTTAACGTGGGCATTGGATTCGTGTCATTCAGAGCTCTAAATCAAAATTTGCGGACGATTTAGTGCAGACATGTCAAGTTGATCAGCTAGTTAATATGATTATTCTAAACTGATCTTTCGTGCTCATTGGGTAAAGGCTTATAAATGAAGTATAATGCATGGCATCACGGAGGTTGGGATAGATTGGAATACTTTGATGCCTTGTCGTATCTTGTTCTATCTCAAATTTTGTCAGAGTATAGAAAATTGAACTAGATTTACGTGGGCATTGGATTCATGTCATTGTGAGTTAAAACCCAAAAGTTACAGACGATTTAGGGCAGACATGTCAAGTTGATCGCCTAGATAAAATTATCATTCTAAACTGATCATTGGTGCTCATTGAGTAATATCGAAAATTGAGATAGCTTAACATGGGAATTGGATTCGTGTCATTCTGAACTCAAAATCGAAAGTTACGGATGATTTAGTGTGGACTTGTTAGTTGATCGGCCAGTTTATATGATTATTCTAAACTTATCATTGGTGCTCATTAAGTAAACGCTTATAAATGAAGCATAATGCATGGATTCACGTATTTTGGGATAGATTGAATTACTTGGACGCTTTGTCGTATCTATTTCTGTCTCAAATTTTGCCACAATATAGCAAAATGAGCTAGCTCAATGTGGACATTGCATCTTTGTCATTCTGAGCTCTAAATGAAAATTTATGGACGATTTAGTGCGGACATGTCAAGTTATTGGTCAGTTAATATGATTATTCTAAATTGATCATTGGTGCTCATTGGATTACTTGGATGCGTTGTCGTATCTAGTTCCGTCTCAAATATTTTCACATTATAGAAAATTGAACTAGCTTAACGTGGGCATTAGATTTGTGTCACTGTGGGTTATAACCGAAAAATTACAAACGATTTACTACAGACATGTCAAGTTGATTGGCTAGTTAAAATGATCATTCTAAACTGATCATTGGTGCTCATTGAGTAATAGCTTATAAAAGAAGAATAATGCATGGAATCACGCAATTTGTGATAGATTGTATTACTTGGATGCTTTGCCGTATCTATTTCTCTCTCAAATTTTGTCACAATATAGAAAAATGAGCTAGCTTAACGTGGGCATTGGATCTGTGTCATTCTGAGCTCTAAATCAAAATTTACGTACAATTTAGTGAGGAAATGTCAAGGTTAACAGCCAGTTAATATGATTTATGATTATTCTAAAATGATCATTGGTGCTCATTGAATAAAGTCTTATAAATTAAACATTATGCATGTATTCACACAGTTAGGGATCGTTTGAATTACTTAGACATTTTGTCGTATCTATTTTTGTCTCAAATTTTCTCACAATAATGAAAAATGAGCTAGAGTAACGTGGGCGTTGGATTCGTGTCATTCTGAATTATAACTCAAAAGTTATAGACAATTTAGTGCAAACATGTCAAGTTGATCGACCAGTTAATATGATTATTCTAAGCTGACCATTGGACCTCATTGAGTAAATGCTTAAAAATGAAGTATAATGCATGGCATCACACAGTTTGGGATATACTGGATTACTTGGACGCTTTGTCGTATCTAGTTGTGTCTGAAATTTTATCACAATATAGAAAATTGAACTAGTTTAATGTGGGCATTGGATTCATGTCATTCTGAGCTCTAAATCCAAATTTACGGACGATTTAGTGCGGACATGTCAAGTTGATCAGCCAGTTGATATGATTATTCTAAACTGTCATTGTTGCTCATTGGGTAAAGGCATCACGGAGTTTGGGATAGATTGGATTACTTGGACGCATTGTCGTATCTAATTCTATCTCAAATTTTGTCATAGTATAGGAAATTGAACTAGATTAACGTGGGCATTGGATTCGTGTCATTGTGAGTTATAACCCGAACGTTACAGACAATTTAGTACAGACATGTGAAGTTGATCGGCCAGTTAATATGATTATTCTAAGCTGACCATTGGACCTCATTGAGTAAATGTTTAAAAATGAAGCATAATGCATGGCATCACACAGTTTTGAATATATTTGATTACTTGGACTTTTGTCGTATCTATTTTTGTCTCAAATTTTGTTACAATATAGAAAATTAAGCTAGCTTAACGTGGGCATTGGATTTCTGTTATTCAGAGCTCTAAATCAAAGTTACGGACAATTTAGTGTCGACATATCAAGTTGATCGGCCTGTTAATATGATTATTCTAAACTGATCATTGGTTCTCATTGAGTAAAGGCTTCTAAATGAAGCATAATGCATGGCATCACATAGATTTGGATATATTGGATTACCTGGACGCTTTGTCATATCTATATCTGTCTTAAATTTTGTTACAATATGGAAAATTGAGCTAGCTTAATATGGGCCTTGTATTCGTGTCATTATGAGCTCTACAACACAAGTTACAGACGATTTACTGTGGACATGTCAAGTTGATCGGCCAGTTTAAGTGATCATTTTAAACTGATCATTGGTGTTCATTGAATAAAGCCTTATAAATGAAGCATAAAGCATGGATCATGCAGTTTGGGATAGGTAGAATTACTTGGACGCTTTGTCGTCTCTATTTCTGTCACAATATAGAAAATTGAACTAACTTAATGTGGGCATTGGATTCGTGTCATTCTAAGCTATAAATCAAAAGTAATGGACGATTTAGTGCAGACATGACAAGTTGATCGGCCAGTTAAGATGATCATTTTAAACTGATCATTGGTGCTCATTTAGTAAAAGCTTATAAAAGAAAAATAATGCATGACATCACGAAGTTCGGGACGGATTGGATTACTTAGACGGTTTGTTGTATCTATTTCTGTCTCAAATTTTGTCATAATATAGAAAATTGAGCTAGCTTAATGTGGGCATTGGACTCGTGTCAGTCTGACCTCTAAATCAAAAGTTACGGACTATTTAGTGCGGACATGTCAAGTTGATTGGCCAGTTAAAGTGATCATTCTAATCTGATAATTGGTGCTCATTAAGTAAAGGCTTATAAACGAAGTATAATGCATGGTATCAAATAGTTTGGATAGATTGGATTACTTTGACCCTTTGTCGTCTCTATTTCGGTCTCTAACTTTTTCAAAAAATAGAAAATTGAGCTAGCTTAACGTGGACATTGTATTCGTGTCCTTATGAGCTATAAATCAAAAGTTACGGATGATTTAGTGCGGACATGTCAAGTTGATCAGCTAGTTAAAGTGATTGTTCTAAACTGATCATTGGTTCTCGAGTAAAGGCTTATAAATGAAGCATATGGCTTTGCATCACACAATTTGGGAGAGATTGGATTACTTTGACGCTTTGTTGTATCTAGTTCGGTCTCATATATTTTCACAATATAGAAAATTGAACTAGCTTAATGTGGGCATTGGATTCGTGTCATTCTAAGCTATAATCAAAAGCTATGGACGATTTACTGCAGACATGACAAGTTGATCGGCCAATTAAAATAATCATTAGAAACTGATCACTAGTGCTCATTTATTAAAAGCTTATAAATGAAAAATAATGCATTGGATCACGTAGTTTGGTATGGATTGGATTACTTGGACGTTTTGTCGTATCTATTTCTGTCTCAAATTTTGTCACGATATAGAAAATTGCGCTAGCTTATCGTAGACATTGGATTCGTGTCATTCAGAGCTCTAAATCAAAAGTTACGACCGATTTAGTGCGGACATGTCAAATTGATTGGCCAGTTAAAGTGATCATTCTAAACTGATCATTGGTGCTCATTAAGAAAAGGCTTATAAATGAAGCATAATGCATGGCATCAAGGAGTTTGGATACATTGGATTATATGGACGCTTTTTCATCTCTATTTCTGTCTCAAATTTTGTCAAAATATAGAAAATTGAGCTAGCTTAACGTATGTACTGGATTCGTGTCATTCGGATATCTAAATCAAAAGTTACAGACGATTTAGTGTGGATATGTGTCAAGTTGATCGGCAAGTTAATATGATTATTCTAAACTGATCATTGGTGCTCATTGATTAAAGGCTTATAAATGAAGCATAATGCATGACATCACACAGTTTTGGATAGATTGGATTACTTGGACGCTTTGTCGTGTCTATTTTTGTTTCAAATTTTGATAAAATATAGAACAGTGAACAAGCTTAACGTGGGCATTGGATTCGTCTCATTTTGATCTCTAAATTAAAAGTTACGGATGATTTAGTATGGACATGTCAAGTTGAGTGGCCAGTTAAAATGATCATTTTAAATTGATCATTGGTGCTCATTAATTAAAAGCTTATAAATGAAGCATAATGCATGGCATCAAGCAGTTTGGATAGATTGGATTAGTTGAATGCTTTGTCATCTCTATTTTTGTTTTAAATTTTGCCAAATATAGTAAATTGAGCTAGCTTAACGTGGGCATTGGATACGTGTCATTCTAATATCTAAATCAAGAGTTAGAGACGATTCAGTGTGGACATGTAAAGTTGATCAGCAAGTTAAAATTATCATTCTAAAATGATCATTGGTGCTCATTAAGCAAAAGCTTATAAATGAAGCCTAAGGCATGGCATCACGTAGTTTCTGATAGATTGGATTACTTGGACGCTTTGTCGTCTCTACTTTTGTCTCAAATGTCGTCAAAATATAGAAAATTTATCTTACTTAACATGGGCATTGGATTCGTGTCATTTTGAGCTTAAAATCAAATTTTACGGACAATTTAGTGTGCACATGTCAAGTTGATCGGACAGATATGATTATTCTAAACTGATCATTGCTGCTCATTGAGTAAAGGGTTATAAATGAAGCATAATGCATGGCATCACACTGTTTTTGGTTAGATTAGATTACTTGAAAGCTTTGTCGTGTCTATTTCTTTCTCAAATTTTGTTACACTATAGAAAATTGAGCTAGTTTAACGTGGGCATTGGATTTGTGTAATTCTAAGGTCTAAATCAAAAGTTACAGACGATTTAGTACGGACATGTCAAGTTGTTCGGCCATTTAAAGTGATCATTATAAACTAATTGGTGCTCATTAAGTAAAGGCTTATAAATGATGCATAATACCTGAAATCAAGCAGTTTGGATAGATTCGATTACTAGCTTGGACAATTTGACATCTCTATTTCTGTCTCAAATTTTTCAAAATATAGAAAATTGAGGTAGCTAAAAGTGACACTTGGATTCGTGTCATTCTGAGCTCAAAATCAAAAGTTACGCATGATGTGGTGTAGACATGTCAAGTTGGTTGGCCAGTTAATATGATTATTCTAATCTGATCATTGGTGCTGATTGAGTAAAGGCTTATAAATGAAGCATAATTCATGTGTTCACACAGCTTGGGATAAAATGTATTACTTGGATGCTTTGTCATATCTATTTCCGTGTCAAATTTTTCACAATATAGAAAAATGAGCTAGCTTAACATGGGTATTGCAATCATGTCATTATGAGCTCTAAATCAAAATTTACCGACAATTTAGTGTGGACATGTCAAGTTGATCAGCCAGTTAATATGATTATTCTAAACTGATCATTGGTGCTCATTGAGTAAAGGCTTATAAATGAAGCATAATGCCTGGCATAATGAAGTTTGGGATAGATTGGATTACTTGTACACCTTGTCATATCTAGTTCTATCTCAAATTTTGTACCAGTATAAAAAATTGAACTAGCTTAACGTGGCCATTGGATTCGTGTCTTTCTGAGCTTTAAATTAAAAGTTATGCACGATTTACTTCGGACATGTCAAATTGAACGGCCAGTTAATATAATTATTGAGAACTGATCATTGGTGCTCATTGACTAAAGGCTTATAAAAGAAGCATAATGCATGGCATCATGTAGTTTGGGAAAGATTGATTTATTTGGACGCTTTGTCGTATCAATTTATGTCTCAAATTTTATTAAAACACAAAAAATTGAGCTAGCTTAACGTGGCCATTGGATTCGTGTCATTCTGAGCTCTAAATCCAAAGTTACAGCTGATTTAGCGCGGACATGTCAAGTTGGTTGGCCAGTTAATATGATTATTCCAAACTGATCATTGGTGATGATTGAGTAAAAGCCTATAAATGAAGCATAATTCATGGGTTCACGCAGTACTGGACAGATTGTATTACTTGGACAGTTGTTCATATCCATTTTTGTCTCAAATTTGGTCACAATATAGAGAAATGAGCTAGCTTAACATGGGCATTGGATCTGTGTCATTCTGAGCTCCAAATCAAAATTCATGGACGATTTATTGCGGACATGTCAAGTTGATCGGCCAGTTAATATGATTATTCTAAAATGATCATTGGTGCTCATTGAGTAAAGGCTTATAAATGAAACATAATGCCTGGCATCACGCAGTTTGGGATAGATTTGGTTACTTGGACGCCTTGTCGTATCTAGTTCTTTATCAAATTTTGTCAAAATATAGAAAATTGAACTAGCTTAGCGTGGGCATTGGATTCATGTCATTGTGAGTTATAACCCAAAAGTTACGGACGATTTAGTGCTTACATGTCATGTTAATCGGCCAATTAAAATGATCATTCTAAACTGATCATTGGTGCTCATTAAGTAATAGCTTAGAAATGAAGAATAAGCATGCATGGAATCACGCAGTTTGTGGTAGATTGGATTACTTGGATGCTTTTTCGTATCTATTTATGTTTCAATTTTTTTCAAAATATAGAAAATTGAACTACCTTAACATGGGCATTGGATTCGTGTCATTCTGAATTCTAAATCAAAAGTTACGGATGATTTAGTGCAGACATGTCAAGTTGATCCCCCAATTAATATGATTATTCTAAACTGATCATTGGTGCTCATTGAGTAAACGCTTATAAATGAAGCATAATGAATGGACTCACAGAGTTTAGGATATATTGGATTACTTGAACTCTTTGTCGTATCTATTTCTGTCTCAAATTTTGTCTCAATATAGAAAAATGAGCTAGCTTAATGTGGGCATTGGATAAGTGTCATTATGAGCTCTAAATCAAAATTTACGGATGATTTAGTGCGGACATGTGAAATTGATCGGCTAGTTAAAGTGATCATTTTTAACTGATCATTGCTTCTCATTGAGAAAAGGCTTATAAATGAAGCATAATGCCTGGTATCACACAGTTTGGGATAGATTTGATTTCTTGGACACCTTATCGTATCTAGTTCTGTATCAAAATTTGTCCCAGTATAGAAAATTGAACTAGCGTAACGTGGGCATTGGATTCGTGTCATTGTGAGTTATAACCCAAAACTTATGGACGATTTAGTGCAGACATGTCGTATTGATCGGCCAGTTAAAATGATCATTCTAAACTGATCATTGGTGCTCATTGAGTAATAGCTTATAAATGAAGAATAATGCATGGAATCTCGCAGTTTATGATAGATTGGATTACTTGGATGCTTTGTCGTATCTATTTATGTTTTAACTTTTTATCAAAATATAAAAAATTGAGCTAGGTTAACATGGACATTGGATTCGTGTCATTTGGAACTATAAATCAAAAGTTACGGATGATTTAATGCGGACATGTCAAGTTGATCGCACAATTAATATGATTATTCTAAACTGATCATTGGTGCTCATTTAGTAAACGCTTATCAATGAAGCATAATGCGTGGACTCACGGAGTTTAGGATAGATTGTATTACTTGGACTCTTTGTCGTATCTATTTCTGTCTCAAAATTTGTCACCATATAGAAAATGACCTAGCTTAACGTGGGCATTGGATATGTGTCATTATGAGCTCTAAATCAAAATTTACTGACGATTTTGTGGGGACATGACAAGGTTATCGGCCAGTGAATATGATTATTCTAAACTGATCATTGGTTCTCATTGAGTAAAGGCTTATAAATGAAGCATAATGCATGGCTTCACACAGTTCGGGATATATTGGATTTCTTGGACGCTTTGTCATATCTAGTTCTGTCTCAAATTTTGTCACAATATAGAAAATTGAACTTGTTTAACGTGGGCATTGGATTTGTGTCATTATGAGTTATAACTCAAAAGCTACAGACGATTTAGTGCAGACTTGTGAAGTTGATCGGCCAGTTAAAATGATCATTTTAAATGATCATTGGTGCTTATTGAGTAAAAGCTTATAAATGAAGAATAATGCATGACATCAAGCAGTTTGGATAGATGAGATTACTTGGACGATTTGTCATCTCTATTTCTGTCTCAAATTTTGTCAAAATATAGAATATTGAGCTAGCTTAACGTGGGCATTGGATTCGTGTCATTCTAACCTATAAATCAAAAGTTACATGTGATTTAGTACGGACATGTCAAGTTGGCCGGCCAATTAATATGATTATTCTATACTGATCATTGGTGGTGATTGACTAAAATCTTATAAATGAAGCCTAATTCATGGGTTCACGTAGTTTGGGATAAATTATATTACTTGGACACTTTGTCGTCTCTACTTCGGTCTCCAATTTTGTCACAATATAGTAAAATGAGCTAGCTTAACGTGGGTATTTGATTTGTGTCATTTTGAGCTCTAAATCAAAATTTTCTGTCAGTCTGAGCTCTAAATAGAAATTTACAGACGATTTGGTGCGGACATGTTAAGTTGATCGGCCAGTTAATATGATTATTCTAAAATGATCACTGGTGATCATTGAGTAAAGGCTTATAAATGAATCATAATGCCTGGCATTACGCAGTTCGGGATAGATTGGATTAATTGGACACTTTGTCATATCTAGCCTTGTCTCAAATTTTGTCACAATATTGAAAATTGAACTAGCTTAACGTGGTCATTGGATTCGTGTCATTGTGAGTTATAACTCAAAAGTTACAGACGATTTCGTGTAGATACGTCAAGTTGATCGGCCAGCTAAAATGATCATTCTAAACTGATCACTGGTGTTCATTGAGTAATAGCTTGGATTACTTGGATGCTTTGTTGTATATATTTTGGTCTCAAATTTTGTCAAATTATAGAAAATTGAGCTAGTTAACATGGGCATTGGATTCGTGTCATTCTGAACTCTAAATCAAAAGTTATGGATGATTTAGTGCGGACATGTCAAGTTGATCGGCCAGTTAAATGATTATTCTAATTTGATCATTGGCGTTCAATGAGTAAACGTTTATAAATGACGCATAATGCATGGGTTCATACCATTTGGGATAGATTGTATTACTTGGACGCTTTGTTGTATCTATTTCTTTCTCAATTTTGTCACAATATAGATTTATGATCAAGCTTAACGTGGGCATTGGATATGTGTCATTCTGAGCTCTAAATAAAAATTTATGGACGATTTAGTGCAGACATGACAAGGCTATCGGCCAGTTAATATGATTATTCGAAAATGATCATTGGTGCTCATTGAGTAAATGCTTATAAATGAGGCATAATGCATGGTTTTACACAGTTTGCGATATATTGGATTACTTGGACGCTTTGTTGTATCTAGTTCTGTATCAAATTTTGTCACAATATAGAAAATTGAACTAGCTTAACGTGGGCATGGGATTTGTGTCATTCTGAGTTATAACTCAAAAGTTACAGACGATTAAGTGCAGACAAGTGAAGTTGATCGGCCGGTTAAAATGATTATTTTAAATTGATCATTGATGGTCATTGAGTAAAAGCTTATAAATGAAGCATAATGCATGGCATCACACAGTTTTGGATAGATTGGAAAACTTGGACGCTTTATTGTATATATATTTCTGTCTCAAATTTTGTTCAATTATAGAAAATTGAGCTAGCCTAACGTGGGTATTGGATTCGTATAATTCTGAGCTCTAAATCAAAAGTCATGGATGATTTAGTGTGGACATGTCAAGTTGATCAGCCAATTAAGATGATTTAGTGTGGACATGTCAAGTTGATCAGCCAATTTTGTCACAGTATAGAAAATTGAACTAGCTTATCGTGGGCATTGGATTGGTGTCATCCAGAGCTCTAAATTTAAAGTTATGGAAGATTTAATTCGGATATGTCAAGTTGATCGGCCAATTAATATTGTTATTGTAAACTCATCATTGGTGCTCATTGACTAAATCCTTATAAATGAAGCATAATGCATGGCATCATCCAGTTTTGGATAGATTGAATTATTTGGACGCTTTGTTGTATCTATTTCTGTCTCAGATTTTATCAAAATATAAAAAATTGAGATAGATTAACGTGGGAATTGGATTCGTGTAATTCTGAGCTCTAAATCAAAAGTTACCGACGACTTAGTGCGGACATGTGAAGTTGATCAGCCAGTTAATCTGATTATTGTAAACTGATCATTGGTGCTCATTGACTAGAGGCTGATAAATGAAGCATAATTCATGAGTTCACGCATTTTAGGATAGTTTGTATTACTTGGACGCTTTGTTTTGTCTAATTTTGTCTCAAATTTCATCAAAATATATAAAATGAGCGAACTTAACATGGCATTGGATTCGTGTCATTCGGAGCTCTAAATCAAAATTTACAGACGATATAGAGCGAACATGTCAAGTTGATCAGCCAGTTAATATGATTATTTTAAACTGATAATTGGTGCTCATTGAGTAAAGGCTTATAAATGAAGCATAATGCCTAGCATCACGGAGTTTGGGATAGATTAAATTACTTGGATGCCTTTTCATATCTATTTCTATATCAAATTTTGTCACAGAATAGAAAATTAAACTAGCTTAACGTGGGCATTGGATTCGTGTCATTGTGAGTTATAACCGAAAAGTTACAATCAATTTAGTGCAGACTTGTCAAGTTGATCGGCCAGTTAAAATGATCATTCTAAACTTATCATTGGTGCTAATTGAGTAATTGCTTATAACTGAAGAATAATGCATGGAATTATGCAGTTTGTGATAGATTGTATTACTTGGATTCTTTGTCATATCTATTTCTGTCTCAAACATTTTGTCAAAATATAGAAAATATAGCTAGCATAACACTAGCACTGGATTCGTATCATTATGAACTCTAAATTAAAAAGTACAGATGATTTAGTACGGACATGTCAAGTTGATCGGCCAGTTAAAATGATTATTCTAAACTGATCATTGGTACTCATTGAGTAAACGCATATAAATGAAGCATAATGCATGGATTCACGCTGTTTAGGATAGATTGTATTACTTGGACGCTTTGCAGTGTCAATGTTTATCTCAAATTTTATCACACTACAGAAAAATGAGCTAGCTTAACGTGGGCATTGGATCAATGTCATTCTGAGCTCTAAATCAAAATTTATGGACGATTTTGTATGGACATGTCAAGTTGAACGGCCAGTTAATATGATTATTCTAAAATGATCATTGGTGCTCATTGAGTGAATGCTTATAAATGAAGCAATTTGTCTGGCATCACGCAGTTTGGGATAGATTGGATTATTTGGACGCATTGTTATATCTTGTTCTGTCACAAATTTCTTCACAGTACAGAAACTTTATCCAGGTTAACATGGGCATTGGATTCGTGTCATTGTGAGTTATAACACAAAAGTTACGGACGATTAAGTGCAGACACGTCAAGTTGATCGACCACCTAAAATGATCATTCGAAACGGATCATTGGTGCTCATTGAGTAATAACTTATAAATGAAGAATAATGCATGGAATCACGTAGTTTGTGATAGACTGGATTACTTGTATAATTTGTCGTATCAATTTCCGTCTCAAATTTTGTCAAAGAATAGAAAATCGAGCTAGCTTAACATTGGCATTGGATTCGCGTCATTCTGAGCTCTAAATCAAAAGTTACGGATGATTTAGTGCGGACATGTCAAGTTGATCGTCCAGTTAAAATGATCATTTTAAACTGATCATTGGTGCTCATTGAGTAAAAGCTTATAAATGAAGAATAATGCATGGCATCACGCAGTATGGATAGATTGGATTACTTGGACGCTTTGTCATCTCTATTTCAGTCTCAAATTTTTTTTAGAAAATATAAAATTTAGCTGGATAAATGTGGCCGTTGGATTCATGTCATTCTGAGTTATAACTCAAAATTTATGGACGCTTTAGTGTGGACATGTGAAGTTGATCGGCCAGTTAATATGATTATTCTAAACTGTTCATTTCTTCTCATTGAGTAAAGGCTTATAAATGAAGCGAAATGCATGGCATCACGCAGTAGGGATAGATTGGCTTACTTGGACGCTATGTCGTATCTAGTTTTATATCAAATTTTATCAAAATATAAGAAATTGAACTAGCTTAACGTGGGCATTGGATTGGTGTCCTTCTGAGCTATAAATCAAAAGTTACGTACGATTTGGTGTAGAAATGTAAAGTTGATCGGGGAGTTAAAATGATCATTCTAAACTGATCATTGATGTTCATTGAGTAAAAGCTTATAAATGAAGAATAGTGCATGGCATCACGCAGTTTGGGAGATTGGATTATTTGGATGCTTTGTCGTATCTATTTAGGTCTCAAATTTTGCCACAATATAGAAACATGAGCTAGCTTCACGTGGCCATTTGATTCGTGTTATTCGGAGCTCTAAACCAAAATTTAGGGACGATTTAGTGCGGAAATCTCAAGCTTATCGGCTTATTAATATGATTATTCTAAACTGATCATTGGTGCTCATTGAGTAAAGTCTTATAAATGAAGCATAATTCATGGGTTCACGCAGTTTGGGATAGATTGTATTGCTTGGACACTTGTCGTGTCTGTTTCTGTCTAAAAATTTGTCACAATATAGAAAAATGAGCTAGCTTAACGTGGGCATTGGATTTGTGTCATTCTGAGCTCTAAATCAAAATTTATGGATGATTTAGTGCGGATATGTCAAGTTTATCGGGCAGTTAATATGATTATTCTAAACTGATCATTTGTGCTCATTGAGTAAAGGCTTATAAATGAAGCATAATGCATGGCATCATGCAGTTTGGGATATATTGGATTACTTGGACGCCTTGTCGTATCGATTTCTGTCTCAAATTTTGTCACCGTATACAAAATTGAACTAGCTTAACGTTGGCATTGGATTCGTGTCATTGTGAGTTATAACTCAAAAGTTACGGACGATTTTGTGCAGACATGTCAAGTTGATCGGCTAGTTAAAATGGTCATTGTAAACTGATCATTGGTACTCATTGAGTAATAGCTTATAAATGAAGAATAATGCATGGAATCATGCAGTTTGTGCTAGATTGGATTACTGGGATACTTTGTCATATCTATTTATGTCTCAAATTTTGCTACAATATAGAAAATTGAGCTAGCTTAATGTGGGCATTGGATTCCTGTCATTCTGAGCTCTAAATTAAAAGTTATAGACGATTTAGTTCGGACATGTCAAGTTGATCAGCCAGTTAATATAAATTATTCTAAACTGATCAATGGTGCTCATTGAGTAAAGCCTTATAAGTGAAGCATAATGCATGACATCACGCAGTTTGGTATATATTGGATTATTTGGTCGCTTTGCCGTATCTATTTCTGTCTCAAATTTTGTCACAATATAGAAAATTGAACTAGCCTAACGTGGGCATTTGATTCGTGTCATTCTGAGTTATAACACAGAAGTTACGGACAATTTTGTGCAAACATGTGAAGTTCATCGGCCAGTTAAAGTGATCATTTTAAACTGATCATTGGTTCTCATTGAGTAAAATCTTATAAATGAAGAATAATGCATAGCATCAAACAGTTTGGATAGATTGGATTACTTGGATGCTTTGTCACCTCTATTTCACTCTCAAATTTTGAAAAAAATAGAAAATTAAGCTAGCTAAACCTGTCCATTGGATTCGTGTCATTCTGAACTCTAAATCAAAATTTACGAATGATTTAGTGCGGACTTGTGAAGTTGATCGACTAGTTAATATTATTCTTTTAAACTGATCATTGGTGCTCATTGAGTAATAGCTTATAAATGAAGAATAATGCATGAAATCACACAGTTTGGGATATAGAAAATTGGATTACTTGGATGCTTTTTTGTATCTATTTCTGTCTCAAATTTTATTAAAATATAGAAAATTGAGCTAGCTTCACGTGGGCATTGGATTCGTGTCATTCTGAGCTCTAAATCAAAATTTACGGATAATTTAGGGCGGACATGTGATGTTGATCTGCTTGTTAGTATGATTATTCTAAACTGATCATTAATGCTCATTGAGTAATAGCTTATAAGTGAACAATAATGCATGGAATCACGCAACTTGGGATAGATTGGATTACTTGAATGCTTTGTCATATCTATTTCTGTCTCAAATTTTGCCAATGTTTTGAAAATTGAGCTAGCTTAACATGGGCATTGGATTCGTGTCATTCTGAGCTCTAAATCAAATGTTACGGATGATATAGTGCGGACATGTCAAGTTGCTCGACAAGTTAATATGATTATTATAAACTGATCATTGGTGCTCATTGAGTAATGGCTTATAAATGAAGCATAATGCAAGGATTCATGCAGTTTGGGATTGATTGTATTACTTGTACAATTTGTCGTATTTATTTCTGTCTCAAATTCTTTCACAATATAGAAAATGAGCTAGCTTAACGTGGGCATTGGATCTGTCTCATTATGAGCTCTAAATCAAAAGTTACGGATTATTTAGTGCGGACATGTCAAGTTTATTTGCGAGTTATTGTGATTATTCTAAACTGATCATTGGTGCTCATTGATTAAAGGCTTGTAAATGAAGCAGAATGCATGGATTCACGCAGTTTGGTATAGATTGTATTACTTGGACGGTTTATCAAAATATAGAAAATTGAGCTAGTTTAACGTGGGCATTGGATTCATGTCATTTAGAGCTCTAAATCAAAATTTACGGATAATACAGGGCGGACATGTCAAGATGATCAGCCAGCTAGTATGATTATTCAAAACTGATCATTGGTGCTCATTGAATAATAGCTTGTAAATGAAGAATAATGCATGAAATCACGCAGTTTGGGATAGATTGGGTTACTTGGATGCTTTGTCGTATCTATTTCTGTCTCAAATTTTGTCAAAATATAGAGAATTGAGCTAGCTTAATGTGGGCATTGGATTCGTGTCATTTTGAGCTCTAAATTAAACGTTATGAACGATTTAGTTAGGACATACCAAGTTGATCGGATAGTTAATATGATTATTGTAAACTTATCATTGGTGCTCATTGAGTACATGCTTATAAATGAAGCAAAATGCATGGCATCATGCAGTTTGGGATATATTGAATTATTTGGATGTTTTCTCGTTTATATTTCTGTTTCAAATTTTATCAAAATATAGAAAATTGAGCTAGCATAACGTGGGCATTGGATTCGTGTGATTCTGAGCTCTAAATCAAAACTTATGGACGATTTAGTTCGGATATGTCAAGTTGATCAGCGAGTTAATATGATTATTGTAAACTTACATTGGTGCTCATTGAGTAAAGGCTTATAAATGAAGCATAATTTGTGGGTTCACATAGATTAGGATAGATTGTATTACTTGGACGCTTTGTGGTGTCTATTTTTGTTTCAAATTTTGTCACAATATATAAAAATGATCTAGCTTAACGTGGGCAATGGATTCATATCATTCTGAGCTCTAAATCAAAAATATACGGACAATTTAATGCAGACATGTCAAGTTGATTGGCCAGTTAATATGATTATTCTAAACTGGACATTGGTGCACATTGAGTAAAGGCTGATTAATGAAGCGCAATCCCTGGCATCATGCAATTTGGGATAGATTGGATTACGTGGATGCGTTGTCGTATCGAGTTCTATCTCAAATTTTGCCACATTATAGAAAATTGAACTAGCTTAACGTGGGCATTGGATTCGTGTCATTGTGAGTTCGGTATAACCCAAAAGTTACGGACGACTTAGTGCAGACATGTCAAGTTGATCACCTAGTTAAAATGGTCA
The DNA here is from genome assembly GCA_018901935.1 of Pugionium cornutum. Taxonomy (NCBI): domain Eukaryota; kingdom Viridiplantae; phylum Streptophyta; class Magnoliopsida; order Brassicales; family Brassicaceae; genus Pugionium; species Pugionium cornutum. Next base: position 45,381 of record JAENJI010000566.1, read on the forward strand.
TTTTAAACTGATCATTTGTGCTCATTGAGTAATGGGTTATAAATGAAGAATAATGCATGTAATCACACATTTTGTTGTAGATTGGAATACTTGGATGCCTTTTTGTATCTGTTTCTGTCTCAAATTATGTCACAATATAGAAAATTGAGCTAGCTTAACGTGGGAATTGGATTCATGACATTCTGAGCTCTAAATTAAAAGTTTTGGACGATTTAGTTCGGACATGTGAAGTTGTTCGGCCAGTTAACAAGATTATTGTAAATTGATCATTGGTGCTCATTGAGTAAAGGCTTATAAATGAAGCATAATGCATGGCATCAGGCAGTTTGGATAGATTGAATTATTTGGACGCTTTTTCATATCTATTATGGTCTCCAATTTTATCAAAATATAGAAAATTGAGCTAGTTTAACGTGGGCATTGGATTCATGTCATTTAGAGCTCTAAATCAAAATTTACGGATAATACAGGGCGGACATGTCAAGATGATCAGCCAGCTAGTATGATTATCCAAAACTGATTATTGGTGCTATTGAATAATAGCTTGTAAATGAAGAATAATGCATGAAATCACGCAGTTTGGGATAGATTGGGTTACTTGGATGCTTTGTTGTATCTATTTCTGTCTCAAATTTTGTCAAAATATAGAAAATTGAGCTAGCTTAATGTGGGCATTGGATTCGTGTCATTTTGAGCTCTAAATTAAACGTTATGAACGATTTAGTTAGGACATACCAAGTTGATCGGATAGTTAATATGATTATTGTAAACTTATCATTGGTGCTCATTGAGTATATGCTTATAAATGAAGCAAAATGCATGGCATCATGTAGTTTGGGATATATTGAATTATTTGGATGTTTTCTCGTTTATATTTCTGTTTCAAATTTTATCAAAATATAGAAAATTGAGCTAGCATAACGTGGGCATTGGATTCGTGTGATTTTGAGCTCTAAATCAAAACTTATGGACGATTTAGTTCGGATATGTCAAGTTAATCAGCGAGTTAATATGATTATTGTAAACTTACATTGGTGCTCATTGAGTAAAGGCTTATAAATGAAGCATAATTCGTGGGATCACATAGATTAGGATAGATTGTATTACTTGGACGCTTTGTGGTGTCTATTTTTGTTTCAAATTTTGTCACAATATATAAAAATGATCTAGCTTAACGTGGGCAATGGATTCGTATCATCCTGAGCTCTAAATCAAAAATATACGGACAATTTAATGCAGACATGTCAAGTTGATTGGCCAGTTAATATGATTATTCTAAACTGGACATTGGTGCACATTGAGTAAAGGCTGATTAATGAAGCACAATGCCTGGCATCATGCAATTTGGGATAGATTGGATTAAGTGGATGCGTTGTCGTATCGAGTTCTATCTCAAATTTTGCCACATTATAGAAAATTGAACTAGCTTAACGTGGGCATTGGATTCGTGTCATTGTGAGTTCGTTATAACCCAAAAGTTACGGACGACTTAGTGCAGACATGTCAAGTTGATCACCTAGTTAAAATGGTCATTTTAAACTGATCATTTGTGCTCATTAAGTAATGGGTTATAAATGAAGAATAATGCATGTAATCACACATTTTGTTGTAGATTGGAATACTTGGATGCTTTTTTGTATCTGTTTCTGTCTCAAATTTTGTCACAATATAGAAAATTGAGCTAGCTTAACGTGGGACATGTGAAGTTATTCGGCCAGTTAACAAGATTATTGTAAATTGATCATTGGTGCTCATTGAGTAAAGGCTTATAAATGAAGCATAATGCATGGCATCAGGCAGTTTGGATAGATTGAATTATTTGGACGCTTTGTCATATCTATTATGGTCTCCAATTTTATCAAAATATAGAAAATTGAGCTAGTTTAACGTGGGCATTGGATTCATGTCATTTAGAGCTCTAAATCAAAATTTACAGATAATACAGGGCGGACATGTCAAGATGATCAGCCAGCTAGTATGATTATTAAAAACTGATCATTGGTGCTCATTGAATAATAGCTTGTAAATGAAGAATAATGCATGAAATCACGCAGTTTGGGATAGATTGGGTTACTTGGATGCTTTGTCGTATCTATTTCTGTCTCAAATTTTGTCAAAATATAGAAAATTGAGCTAGCTTAATGTGGGCATTGGATTCGTGTCATTTTGAGCTCTAAATTAAACGTTATGAACGATTTAGTTAGGACATACCAAGTTGATCGGATAGTTAATATGATTATTGTAAACTTATCATTGGTGCTCATTGAGTACATGCTTATAAATGAAGCAAAATGCACGGCATCATGCAGTTTGGGATATATTGAATTATTTGGATGTTTTCTCGTTTATATTTCTGTTTCAAATTTTATCAAAATATAGAAAATTGAGCTAGCATAACGTGGGCATTGGATTCGTGTGATTCTGAGCTCTAAATCAAAACTTATGGACGATTTAGTTCGGATATGTCAAGTTGATCAGCGAGTTAATATGATTATTGTAAACTTACATTGGTGCTCATTGAGTAAAGGCTTATAAATGAAGCATAATTCGTGGGTTCACATAGATTAGGATAGATTGTATTACTTGGACGCTTTGTGGTGTCTATTTTTGTTTCAAATTTTGTCACAATATATAAAAATGATCCAGCTTAACGTGGTCAATGGATTCGTATCATTCTGAGCTCTAAATCAAAAATATACGGACAATTTAATGCAGACATGTCAAGTCGATTGGCCAGTTTATATGATTATTCTAAACTGGACATTGGTGCACATTGAGTAAAGGCTGATTAATGAAGCACAATGCCTGGCATCATGCAATTTGGGATAGATTGGATTACGTGGATGCGTTGTCATATCGAGTTCTATCTCAAATTTTGCCACATTATAGAAAATTGAACTAGCTTAACGTGGGCATTGGATTCGTGTCATTGTGAGTTCCTTATAACCCAAAAGTTACGGACGACTTAGTGCAGACATGTCAAGTTGATCACCTAGTTAAAATGGTCATTTTAAACTGATCATTTGTGCTCATTGAGTAATGGGTTATAAATGAAGAATAATGCATGTAATCACACATTTTGTTGTAGATTGGAATACTTGGATGCTTTTTGTATCTGTTTCTGTCTCAAATTTTGTCACAATATAGAAAATTGAGCTAGCTTAACGTGGGAATTGGATTCATGTCATTCTGAGCTCTAAATTAAAACTTTTGGACGATTTAGTTTGGACATGTGAAGTTGTTCGGCCAGTTAACAAGATTATTGTAAATTGATCATTGGTGCTCATTGAGTAAAGGCTTATAAATGAAGCATAATGCATGGCATCATGCAGTTTGGATAGATTGAATTATTTGGACGCTTTGTCATATCTATTATGGTCTCCAATTTTATCAAAATATAGAAAATTGAGCTAGCTTAACGTGGGCATTGGATTCATGTCATTTAGAGCTCTAAATCAAAATTTACGGATAATACAGGGCGGACATGTCAAGATGATCAGCCAGCTAGTATGATTATTCAAAACTGATCATTGGTGTTCATTGAATAATAGCTTGTAAATGAAGAATAATGCATGAAATCACGCAGTTTGGGATAGATTGGGTTACTTGGATGCTTTGTCGTATCTATTTCTGTCTCAAATTTTGTCAAAGTATAGAAAATTGAGCTAGCTTAATGTGGGCATTGGATTCGTGTCATTTTGAGCTCTAAATTAAACGTTATGAACGATTTAGATAGGACATACCAAGTTGATCGGATAGTTAATATGATTATTGTAAACTTATCATTGGTGCTCATTGAGTACATGCTTATAAATGAAGCAAAATGCATGGCATCATGCAGTTTGGGATATATTGAATTATTTGGATGTTTTCTCGTTTATATTTCTGTTTCAAATTTTATCAAAATATAGAAAATTGAGCTAGCATAACGTGGGCATTGGATTCGTGTGATTCTGAGCTCTAAATCAAAACTTATGGACGATTTAGTTCGGATATGTCAAGTTGATCAGCGAGTTAATATGATTATTGTAAACTTACATTGGTGCTCATTGAGTAAAGGCTTATAAATGAAGCATAATTCGTGGGTTCACATAGATTAGGATAGATTGTATTACTTGGACGCTTTGTGGTGTCTATTTTTGTTTCAAATTTTGTCACAATATATAAAAATGATCTAGCTTAACGTGGGCAATGGATTCGTATCATTCTGAGCTCTAAATCAAAAATATACGGACAATTTAATGCACACATGTCAAGTTGATTGGCCAGTTAATATGATTATTCTAAACTGGACATTGGTGCACATTGAGTAAAGGCTTATTAATGAAGCATAATGCCTGACATCATGCAGTTTGGGATAAATTGGATTACGTGGACGCGTTGTCGTATCGAGTTCTGTTTCAAATTTTGTGACATTATAGAAACTTGAACTAGCTTAACGTGGGCATTGGATTCGTGTCAATGTGAGTTCATTATAATCCAAAAGTTACGGATGACTTAGTGCAGACATGTCAAGTTGATCACCTAGTTTAAATGGTCATTTTAAACTGATCATTTGTGCTCATTGAGTAATGGGTTATAAATGAAGAATAATGCATGTAATCACACAGTTTGTTATAGATTGGAACTTGGATACTTTTTCGTATCTGTTTCTGTCTCAAATTTTGTCACAATATAGAAAATTGACCTAGCTTAACGTGGGAATTTGATTCGTGTCATTCTAAGCTCTAAATTAAAAGTTTTGGACGATTTAGTTCGGACATGTGAAGTTGTTCGGCCAGTTAACAAGATTATTGTAAATTGATCATTGGTGCTCATTGAGTAAAGGCTTATAAATGAAGCATAATGCATGGCATCAGGCAGTTTGGATAGATTGAATTATTTGGACGCTTTGTCGTATCTATTATGGTCTCCAGTTTTATCAATATATAGAAAATTGAGCTAGTTTAACGTGGGCATTAGATTCATGTCATTTAGAGTTCTAAATCAAAATTTACGGATAATACAGGGCGGACATGTCAAGATGATCAGCCAGCTAGTATGATTATTCAAAACTGATCATTTGTGCTCATTGAATAATAGCTTGTAAATGAAGAATAATGCATGAAATCACGCAGTTTGGGATAGATTGGGTTACTTGGATGCTTTGTCGTATCTATTTCTGTCTCAAATTTTGTCAAAATATAGAAAATTGAGCTAGCTTAATGTGGGCATTGGATTCGTGTCATTTTGAGCTCTAAATTAAACGTTATGAACGATTTAGTTAGGACATACCAAGTTGATCGGATAGTTAATATGATTATTGTAAACTTATCATTGGTGCTCATTGAGTACATGCTTATAAATGAAGCAAAATGCATGGCATCATGCAGTTTGGGATATATTGAATTATTTGGATGTTTTCTCGTTTATATTTCTGTTTCAAATTTTATCAAAATATAGAAAATTGAGCTAGCATAACGTGGGCATTAGATTCGTGTGATTCTGAGCTCTAAATCAAAACTTATGGTTGATTTAGTTCGGATATGTCAAGTTGATCAGCGAGTTAATATGATTATTGTAAACTTACATTGGTGCTCATTGAGTAAAGGCTTATAAATGAAACATAATTCGTGGGTTCACATAGATTAGGATAGATTGTATTACTTGGACGCTTTGTGGTGTCTATTTTTGTTTCAAATTTTGTCACAATATATAAAAATGATCTAGCTTAACGTGGGCAATGGATTCGTATCATTCTGAGCTCTAAATCAAAAATATACGGACAATTTAATGCGGACATGTCAAGTTGATTGGCCAGTTAATATGATTATTCTAAACTGGACATTGGTGCACATTGAGTAAAGGCATATTAATGAAGCATAATGCCTGGCATCATGCAGTTTGGGATAAATTGGATTACGTGGAAGCGTTGTCGTATCGAGTTCTGTTTCAAATTTTGTCACATTATAGAAAATTGAACTAGCTTAACGTGGGCATTGGATTCGTGTCATTGTGAGTTCGTTATAATCCAAAAGTTATGGATGACTTAGTGCAGACATGTCAAGTTGATCACCTACTTAAAATGGTCATTTTAAACTGATCATTTGTGCTCATTGAGTAATGGGTTATAAATGAAGAATAATGCATGTAATCACACAGTTCGTTATAGATTGGATTACTTGGATGCTTTTTCGTATCTATTTCTGTCTCAGATTTTGTCACAATATAGAAAACTGATATAGCTTAACGTGGGGATTGGATTTGTGTCATTTTGAGCTCTAAATTAAAAGTTTTTGGACGATTTCGTTCGGACATGTGAAGTTGTTCGGCCAGTTAACAAGATTATTGTAAATTGATCATTGGTCCTCATTGAGTAAAGGCTTATAAATGAAGCACAATGCATGGCATCAGGCAGTTTGAATTATTTGGACGCTTTGTCGTATCCATTACGGTCTAAAATTTTATCAGAATATAGAAAATAGAGCTAGTTTAACGTGGGCATTGGATTCATGTCATTTAGAGCTCTAAATCAAAATTTATGGATAATATAGGGCGGACATATCAAGATGATCAGCCAGTTAGTATGATTATTCAAAACTGATCATTGGTTCTCATTGAATAATAGCTTATAAATTTAGAATAATGCTTGAAATCACGCAGTTTGGGATATATTGGGTTACTTGGATGCCTTGTCGTATATATTTCTGTCTCAAATTTTGTCAAAATATAGAAAATTGAGCTACCTTATCATGGTCATTGTTTTCGTGTCATTCTGAGCTGTAAATCAAAAGTTCTGGATGATTTGGTGCAGACTTGTCAAGTTGATCGACAAGTTAATATGAGTAAAGGCATATAAATGAAGCATAATGCATGGATTCACGCAGTTTGGGATAGATTGTATTACTTGTACGCTTCGTCGTATCTATTTCTGTCTCTAATTTTGTTAAAACATAGAAAATGAGGTAGCTTAATGTGGGCATTGGATCTGTCTCATTCTAAGCTCTAAATCAAAAGTTACAAATGATTTAGTGCGGACATGTTAAGTTGATCGGCCAGTTAATATGATTATTATAAACTGATCATTGGTTCTCATTGAGTAAAACTTATTAATAAAGCATAATGCATGAATTCACAAAGTTTGGGATAGATTGTATTACTTGGACGTTTTGTCGTATCTATTTCTGTCTCATTTTTTTCACAATATAGAAAATTAAACAAGCTTAACGTGGGTATTGAATTCGTGTCATTCTGAATTATAACTCAAAAGTTAGGGACGATTTAGTGTTGAAATGTGAGTTGATCGGCCAGTTAAAATGATCATTTTAAACTAATCATTGGTGCTCATTGAGTAAAAACTTATAAATGAAGAATAATGCATGGCATCAAGCAATTTGGATAGATTGGATTACTTGGACACTATTTCATCTCTGTTTTTGTCTCGAATTTTGTCAAAATATAGAAAATTGTGCTAGCTGAACATGACAATTGGATTCATGTCATTCTGAGCTCTAAATCAAAATTTATGGACGATTTAGTGTAGATATGTGAAGTTGATCGGCCAAATAATATGATTATTCTAAACTGATAATTGGTGATCATTGAGTAAAGGCTTATAAATGAA